>VXBW01000014.1:201820-269940 GCA_013400375.1 Thinocorus orbignyianus | reverse complement strand
ACCTCCATCTCATTCAGCTGCATGTTTTACATGATATGTTTGCAGTCCTGCAGCAGAGAACCCCCTCACCACATCTCAGGGGACAGCCCTCACCTCGGAGACCTTGAGAGCTAGCTGAGGACAGGACACAGCTGATGGAACTGGCCAGCTCCCTCACTCTGCCTTACTACCAGCTCACCTTGCAGCTTTTTATAGACATGGTATTTAAAGTTTTAAGTCTCTAATAATGCATTGCTTATTTCTGTGCTGCAAGTGGATACACACTTAACCCTGTCGGCTTCTACCTTGTCCTCAAAAGGCAGAGTAGGGAACGCAGCCAGGTCAGGATGCAGAGACAGATGCTGCTGTGACTCACAGTGGAGCTGGTGGTGCAGGAAGACAATTTGCTCCCGCTTCAGAGGGGCCAGCATCTTGTACCTTTATCAGACAATTTGCACAAAAAGCTGAGAATTGATGAGGGAGATGAGTGCCTCACGGTTCAGTTCCTACAGCCACTTTTGGACTCATTTTACAGCATCCCTTCCCATTCCAAGGGGGTTCATTTGGTTTTGTTGTTGTTGTTGCTGAGTTGCAGTATAAAACTTAGAAGGTCAGCTTTTTTTTTTTTAAAGAATAAATTAGACTCATTATCTGTTTAAATGTCTGACTTGAAAAGAAAATGTGCATTTGCTGCAAAAAAATTAAAACATTAATGAGATTCAAGAAATATCAATGTCTGGAAACTAAAGGCAGAGAGTGTGGGGGTGTTAATTAAAGATAACGGGCTCCAGTACAGGAAGTAGGGACATTCCAGTGCTACTCAGAGGGAAATAATGCTCATGGGTTGGATTTTCCTGAGGCTGTAAAATTGGGGGAGGATTTGTCCAATTCCTCACCTACACTTACAAGTGGATGTGGTGCTGCTGCTGATTTGTCAAAGTTGCTATGGGGACATTTCATGCACTAGGGCACAAGAGAGGACTTTGAAGGGAGACGTGCTAATATTTGGGTCTTAACAGGAAGGACAGAATGTACATATTATTCTGGAGTGATCTGTATCAGGCCTGCTTTGCTTCCCTGTGGAGTTTCACGTGCTCAGTGCAGCAGGCTGGCCTCCCAGTGTCCCCTGACCAGTAGGGAAACAAGCAGATGGACTGGAGCAGAGTGGAGAAGTGACGTCTTTCCTCTACCAGGTAAGAATTCCAGGCCCAGGAGGAATATTCTACATTCTCCTAGCCCAAATTAATGCAGACATCCACCAGGATGCTCCTGAAACCCTCTGCTGTTGTCACTAAGTGCTGCCTCTAGGAACCTTCTCCCAAGAGCTGCATCAGAGCTGGAGGAGGGCTCTCCCCTAACTGCCTCCCATGCCCCCTCTCTCCCCATCACCAGTAAATCTGAGAGGACTGCAGCATTAAACAAAAAAAATGTTACCTTAAAACCTCCTATGATTAAAGTATAGGCAGTGTAATTCCATAGCTGTTTAAAGTGAAATCCATAAAGGTTAAGTTTAATATCAGGGAGATGAGATTTCACCTCACTGGAACTGTCAGTCAAGCCTGGTCCAGGGAAGCTTTTACGAGAAACTTTCCATGGCCTTTCCCTTGCTGGGACCCAGGGCACACTCCACAGTCCAGCTTACACCTAGGCAAGAGCTGGCAGCTGAATGAAAACTGCTGGCAGAGGACCCCAGTAAGCAGGCACAGAAAATGCTTTTCACTCAGGGACAGAAGATAGACACATCTGCTCATTTCAGGTTGTTAGCTTGCACTGCCTTTGACTGCTGCATTTTTTAAAGTGCCTCATGCTTTATAATATAGTAGCTCTCCACTTGTTCATCCACCTCACCATCTAAGCTGCCATATCCCCTCCATCCCAAAGCCCTCCAACATCTCTGTCCATCCTGACCTGGTCCTTCCTCTGTTGGAAATCACTCCACACACAGCTATTCAGGAAGTCAGAATACACTTGCCTTTGAATTTTGAATTGCTGCAGCTTCACTACTGCTGCATCACTAACGCATTGTGAATCCGTCCAAGTCAATAAAAAAATCCCAACAGGAGACACTGCTGTATCTGAAATTGCGTGCCAATGAGAAAGAGAGAACAAAAAGTAAAAGCAATGCTTGCCCCCTCCAAAGACAACAAGAGTAACAGCATCAGCTGGCTGATACTGCTCTTGTTGACTATGGCTGTTCGAATCCATAGGGGAGGGAGCAAGATCAGTGGATCGGGCAGAGAGTGGAGGCCAGCTTTGTGCTGGAGTCCTAAAATGATCTGACACTTCACTAATGCAAAACTTTGGGCAGTTGCTGTTTGAGGAGAAACAAGCAGCTTCCATTAAAATACCTTTTCAAGCTTCTGCCAGTCTCTAATTGCCAACAAGCTGCTCCTTGGTAAAGTCTTTGAAGGATAAGTTTGTCTCAGAATTATTTCCAGGCAGCTGAAAAAGCCCTTGAAGAACCCTGGCCTCAGCACTGTGGGGATGTAGGACACAGAATCATAGAACAGTTTGGGTTGGAAGGGACTATCAAAGATGCTCTAGTCCAACCCCTTGCCATGAGCAAGGGCATCTTTTCAACTAGCTCAGGTTGCTCAGAGCTCTGTCCAACCTGACCTAGAATCCTCCTGAGGATGGGGCATCCACGGCCTGTCTGGGCAACCTGGGCCAGTGTTTCACCATAAAAATATATCTAGTCTACATCTACCCTCCTTTAGTTTAAAACCATTACCCCTTGTCCCATCACAACAGGCCCCACTAAGGATCATTCAGGTTGGAAAAGGTCCTTGGGATCATCGAGTCCAACCATCAACCCCACTCCACAAAGTTCTCCCCTACACCATATCCCACAACACCACATCTAAACGACTGAAACACATTCAGAGACAGTGACTCAACCACCTCCCCGGGAAGCCTGTTCCAGTGTCTGACAACTCTTCCCACGAAGAGTTCTTTCCTAATGTCCACTCTAAACCTGCCCTGCTGCAGCTTGAAGTGATAGAACAAGAAGGAATGGCTAATGCCCTGTGAGAAGAGACCAGCACCAACCTCTCTACAGTGTCCTTTCAAATAGTTGTAAAGAGCAATGAGGTCTCCCCTCAGCATCCTCTTCCTCAAACTAAACAGTCCCAGCTCCTTCAATAGCACTTCATAAGATTTATTCTCCAGGCCCTTCACCAGCTTCATTGCCCTTCTCTGCACTCACTCCAGCAAAGAAGTTTGTCCCCACCTTATAAGCCCCCTTTAAGTACCGAAAGGCCACCACAGGGTCTCGCCAGAGCCTTTGAACAACCCCGACTCTCAGCCTGTCCTCGCAGCAGAGGAGCTCCAAGCCCTTTGATCACCTGCCCATAGAATATGGAAAGCATTCAAGCACTGACATTTTCAGGCTGGTTTAGACACAAGCCCTGTCTCCTCTAGTATACTCTCTCTGCCCAAAGACAGTACCAGCAGCTCTGCTAGAAGGCTCGGAAAGCCTTGCAGCAGGTGGGTACAAAATAACCTTTCCCCAGGGAAATTTTCTTCCTGACCCGGATTAATTGGATGCTGCCTGATGCCCTGAAGCATGGAGATGAACGCTACAGGAAGAAACCAAAAGGTAGACAAAAGGTTGCCCAGGGGAAGCAGCAGCTACCTGCCAACCGACAAGCTATGGCTTGAACTGTAAACCACTCTGCAAGGGAATCTAAAGACATTTTAAAGAGCATTTTCCTGCCATAAAGCAAGACACTTTCCTCCTTGGGAACCAAAGAGGGGTCTCCTGGGCTTAATTTCATTTCCTCTGTAATGAAAATTAATAGTAATGGTAAAGACTGAGGCAAGCAGAAGCTATAAGCTTCCTCCCACTCCACAGCTATGCGCCTGCCACTCCACTGCAATTCTGCTCCACTCTCAGAAAAAAAAAAAAAACAGGCAGTCACTACATTTTAATTATGTCAGTAATATATTTGCAGCCAATATCCCCCTTGGAGTCAGCACAATAACCATTTAAACACAAGGTCAATTTGCTTGCTGTAACATGGACTGCAACACTCAAAGATTACTTATTTCCACAATGTGTTCTCTTCCAGATAGAGAACTTTTCTCCCCTGGGTCTGCTCCTCTCTCTAATGTTACTCCTTCTCCTGTAACAGGCAGGCAAAGATTTTCTGGCAAAAGCCAAGACATAACACACAGCTTTTCTATAAAGGTATAAGATATCTCTCCAGGAGAAGCCAGGATTTCATGGAGAAAATCTTTGGCTCGGTTTTACTAGTCCTAGTATTTTTTCTGGATTAGAAAGGAAAAGAGAAAGACAAGGGGAACTCAAACACATGAATGTCAGATATAAGAAAGGATCTTTGTAACCAACATGCCAGGGAAAGAGAGCAAGAAAGGCTTCTCACACTAAGTTCTCAGAACAAACAATTTCCATTGCATGGGGCCTAAAAATTTATTAATAAGATCACACAATTTATAGGAGTGATACAAAAAGGCTTAAACAGTGGAGTTAAAACAACGTGGAGATAAAAAAAGGAAACACAGTTTTCAAAGAGAAACAGTGAAATAGGTGAAAACAAACAGTGACTTGGAGAAAGTGGGTCAGATTTTAAATTTTCACCCCAAAAGGCCTAGAGGGGAAGAAACACTGGGTGATCTGCAACCCGAAATTTTTGTGGAAGAGGCATGATCCAAGTCAGGTGCCTCCTTACAAGAAGGCTATTCCTCCCCTTTTATCTACCGTGCTTAAGGGCCATGCTGGTAATATTCTGCATGTGCTCAGCACTTCTGCTTCCTGCAGAGCCTTCACAAATGCTATATATGGGATATTTTTAGGAGAAGGGCAAAGAATCAAGCCCTAGCTTCTATATATTTATATAAAAGACAGAGGCTGACACAATCCCCAGGTGATCAGGGACTTTTCCCTTCCAAGACACATGACTTTCCAAGGCTCACAGCACCAGGCAACTCTCATCCCCAGAGGAATGCTGTCTCAGGGTACCACCGTTTCCCTGGCTGGAGCAGGAGCAGGGAAGGATGCTCTTGGCCCCACAGCAGGTTGTGTACACTTCCAGCTTGTGCTGCCGTGTCTTGCCAAGGCGTTTTGGGGGGTGTGAGGTTCTTTGCAGTACAAGACTACAGTTTCTGATAAGCATCCTCCACGGGGTAGCAACTTCAGAAGCAGGCTCTAATGACAAAAGAACTCAGGAGACAACTTGAGGGTCAATTCTTACTCAGTCTTTGTTTAATTTATCATTCATGAGCAGTCCCAGCAGAGGAGCTAAAAATCTTCCAGTCCTAAATCAAAATGATGCGTAAAAGCCTATTTTAGTTATTTAGTGGAAATGAAGTGACCTTCAGAACTGTAGTTTCTATGTGCCATAGCACATCTCAGAAATCTCCCAGGAATAACTCCCCTGGACCCACAAACCTCATGGCTCTTCCTCGCACAGTCTGCAGGCAGGAAATACCGCTGGGACAAAGTGCTCAGTACAGCACAGTATCACATGAATGCAAATCCAAGCCCTGATACTACTCAAAGAGGATGTTTCAACACTTGTCTGGGAACGAGGTAGAATCTGGGTGGAATTGTGGCTACAGATCAGCATTAATTGAAAAGCAAGAAGAGTCCAAGTGAGGCAAGGACCTGAATGAACCTCTAGAACTTGAAAGGAGGAGGAACTTTCTACAAAGTACCATTTTCTCACCAAAACAAGGCCTGCAATGCACACAAGTAGATCAGCTTAGCCAAGAGCACTGCTCTTTCTAGAACTATGCGTGGTCTCATTTGTTTTGAAATATAACAACATGGACATCAAATTTGCAGGTTTCTGAACCAATTATTTGGAATTTTTTGCCAAGGAAGAGAGAGGACATCTGCTGACGTGGCCTGATACAACCACGCACCTGGCTGGCTCTCCTCAAAGTATCAGGTGCTGCATGCTGGCTGCAGGAGAGAGGGAACAGTCCTATTCATCTGGAATGCTGAGTCACAGCCAGATGCTTCTGTAGCAAGTCACATTTCTCACAAAGGGCAAGCTGACCTAACTGACAGTGACTTTCACATCCCAAGTCATCACATCGTGGAGGAAATGACAGCAGCAGGAAACCTCCGAGTTTACACACAAAAAGCAAATCTTGGGGTAGCAGGGTCTGGATCTCTTCATTCGGCAGTGTACTAACCCATTCTGTATATGAGTCTAGGTAACAAGATCAATTAAGGTCTTGGCAAACAATTCTGCAATATCACTGAAGATTGTATAATCTGTTTTATTGTTTCCAGCCAAAGAACCTCTTTTACTCAAGTGAGTTCAGTGCTGCTGCTGGAGGCTGGATGAAAAACAGCTACCCTTCCCAACACAGGGAGGAAGACTGTCACCTCGGTTTGGACAAAATGTGTCTCTCCACTCTTTCAACAAAGATAATTGCCAGCCCCTTCACCAGAGCTGCTCTCTGATGAAATGGGGAGAGTATTGCACAGCAAGAGTCAGTTCCAGGAGAATCCTATTCACACCCAACCACAGTCTGAGAGATGCTGATGAGCCAGGGGGATTTCAGTCCAGCAAAACACAGCAGCTCTAACTACACAGGAAAGACATCAAATGCACTGAATGTCCCATTTGGAATTAATACAGATCCCAAAACTCAGAAATGCCAGCGGAAGGTGGACAGCCGGTACAAGCTGACTCACAGCGAACAATCTGTTTCCAATATCCATATCCCCACAAGGGTACATATACAGCATGGCCCGTACCACTTTTGTAACTTAGAACACCTTTAAGCACTATGATCTGAAAAGCAATAGGGCTGAAGCTGAGTCTCCCTTGATTGTCCCCCCCCCAGTCCCCTGTCTGTTTTCCTTTGTTAACCCTGCAGTATGGTAATACCTCTTCCAACCTGGTCTGTCTTAAAGGCTTCCAATAAAATACCTATTTTCAATTTCTCCATATCTTTCTTCTGCAAAGCTTCTGCCTATTCTTGCTCCTTCCAGCAATTTCTCCTTGAGAAAAAAAACCCCGCTGAATTAAATTAATTGTATCTTCACACACAGCTTTTTCCCTTTTTCCCCAGCTGCTACAGCTACACAGGTACTTGCTGTGATCCTCTCAGTCCTAGGACAGGATGCAGGAAGGTCAGTCCAGGTTATAGCAACAACGGGGAAAGAACAGTGCTACCAAGATGAAGAGCACTCAGCTCTTTGAATCAAGACTGTGCCACGTGGTGGACTAAGCACAGAAGGGCTTGCTATCGGAACGATGCTGTTTTTATAGATGGTAAATTAAAAAAAAAAAAAAAACACACAAAGAAAAAAATAAACCACCAAACACCACCACACCAGACTCCCTTGCAGACTCCAAGATCCTTGTGCATTTCTATTAATTAAAGATTCAAAGGTAATTTGTCAAAAGATTAACTTTGATGCTAAATACAGCTCCTAGAATGGGTAATTGCATTCTGTCCCCACTGTCACACTTCCCTGCTCTGAAGGTTGCCCGCCTCCCTTTCATTACCCAAGTCTAACACACTTGAACAAGTGTATTCTGGATGTCAGGATGCATTACCATGCTTTATCCAACACAAGAGAAATTAAGGCACAGTATCAAGAGATAGAAGAGTTTCTGCAGATCCAAGAGTCAGACCTAGGTCATCCTACATTCCCAAGGCAGGTTTGGGGTTTGGGTGGGGAGCAGCAAACCAGATCATGCAGAGCCGGCAAAACAGTTGTGCTTCCTACTGCTTCTTCCTAGCTCTTAAGGGCCTTTCAGACTGGGGACATATTCCCTTGAACCACAGCCAGTGTCCCATCAGGGACGGGACACGGTCATTGTGCTTCATGGGAAAACACTCCATCTCCTTCTCACCTTTCTCTGTGTTTCAGGCCATTAATTCCCATGCACAGCTGGTCACTTATCTTTCAGCCACAGTCCCCACTGCTCCATAGGACCCACCATCCCTCTGGAGTCAGGACAGGGAACCCCATTGATTCATCCAGCTTTCTATGCCTATGGGGCTGCCGCCCCTCAGCCAGATATAACAGGCCCCACCAGCACCGGGCGCTATAAGAGTTAAGCTAATCAATACCAGAGGAGCAGATTAAGGGGACCGGTTTGCAGCCATCAATCAGGACCATTTACACAAGGACTGTCAGGCTGTAAATAGAAAAAGAGGTGATGTGAAACAATCCTGTCTGGAGGTTTTTAGCGCTCTTTACAAATTGCTGTGGTGAATAACTTGTTGCCTGTATTTATCCCTTTTCAAATTGTCTCTTAGCTACAGTCATCCATCTTCATTCCTCTCCGCTTGCTCCAGACACTCTCAGCTGCTACCTCATTATTTTACATTTGTACACTGCCACTTGGCCGTGCCTCGCTCAGATACATAGAGCAATCTCAGGAGGACAGATGCATCCCTGGGGCAATGCCACGGGCTTCAGTATGAATCCAGCATGGCCTTTCGCACATTTCCCCACATCTCTCCAACTGAGACAGGCTGTTTGCAGGAGATCAAAGCGCTGGCACCCAGGACACCTGGGTCCCAGCCAGAACGGTGCTACTAACCGCCTTGGAAGGCAAAGCGCCTGCTCTGTAGAAATGTTGTTTCACAGGGCACGTGGTCGGGCTTCACTGAAACACTTTTACAAGTGATGGGCTCAAAGATGTTTGAGTCAGGTCAGATCTTAGCAAGCCTGAGTTTGCCCTTGCACAAGAGAGGCAGCTCAGCGTGCCACAGCAGTGACAATTCCTGTGCTCGAAGCCCAGCTCTCCTTCACTTTTCAACTGCCAGCGGTACAAGGCACATGACAGTTATTTTAACAGTCCTTCTCTGAGACAGGAGTGGCATACACAGTCCATTTTAGAAGGAAACTGCAAATCAGAAATGTCACTGAAAAACAGACATGGCACTTAGACAAGCTTCAGTACCACCGTGCTCCAGTGCACTCTAGAAAAGCACCAGACATGCAGCCTACCCTTCTTCAGCAGATGGAAGGGTTACACCAACTCAGCTGCTGTTTCTATTCCAGTTTCCTCTCAGGCCCCTATTAGAGGAACACTGTCGTCTTCTGGCCTCAAAGCTCTCGCACCCAGCCCCAGGCATACACCTTCACCTGCTCCTTCAGAGCACTCTCAGACATCCTGTCATGCCTCCAGCTGCTCATTTTGAAAACCTCATCTTCAAAATTAAATATATAGGCTTTCCCATGCCTCAGATTTTCTCTCCTTCATCTGCCATCTCATGACTAAGTGTCCTAAGTACATTCACTAGTCAACATCTCAAAACCACTGCTTCTCCTAATTTGTACTCTGCACGGCCTCATTTTTACTGGCCACTGAAAAGGGTTCAGGGGATACAGTTTGTATGAAGGATGCTGTACAAAATAAACTTGCACTATAAATCTCAGCTGAAGTACAACTAAGATAGATAGGTACAAAATTACAGGCTACAAGTAGGTGGTTTAAGAGTGCATGCTTATGTAGGAGGTAAGAATGATTCCCTTCATAACAACCATCACTAGGGAAAACCATTGCTTGTATTATTCAAGTGGTCAGGCTACAGAGGGCTCGCCTCTTCAAATCCATAACTCATAAGGTCAGGCTTTTTTAAAAAAACATTGACAAGATCAAGTCTCCAGAGCTCTGGAGACTCTCTATTTCTCTCTCTGGTGAGGAGAGAAATGCCTTGGTCAAGGGTAGCTTATGCGTCAGTGGCAGGAGCGGAACAGACCCAGAGACTGAAACTTCTGTGCGGGGAGAAATTGAAGCAGGTCCTGTTCAGACGTAACTGAGAGGAAGGTAAACACACAGAAGCAGAGCAATGGGAAGAGCTATGGGGGAGAGAAGCTATCTTTCTTATAAAGAAGAGGAGAAAGAACCTGAAGAGTTTTGTCACATGCTTCCCAGCAAAGGGACATGTCAATGCCCCATCTTGCTGCCTCCCAAGCCAGATGGCATTCCCTGCAGCGCATCCCATGAAGCCACACCTCACCTCAAGCCCCACTTCTCAGCTTACTCAGCGTACTCAGCCTTCCTTGCTACTTTCCTCTGCTGCTTTAGGGAGAAGCAGAATCCAGTCTGATACCATCGTTGAGGAGAGCATCCCTCAGTTTCACCTCAAAATTATTCTAATTTCTTCTCACTGAAACAATCTTGACTTCCAAAACAAAGCGACAAGGGGTTGAACGCCTGAGCCTGGTGCCCAGAGGGGTTCCATGATCTCTGTGGTGCCACGGGGCCCAATTTATTCAGCATCAATGCTACCAGCCTGCTGACAGACAACGCTAAGAGCTCTCCTCTCCAACCCAGGGCCTGCCTCTTGCATTAGGTAACATCTCTCCGCCTAAAATATTCCCCAAGCTAAAAAGCTGTTCGTATAATAGATGACTGCTCCGGCTGGACACTTTTATTTTTATTATGTTTAATTCACTTTATCCACTGCTAATTTCCCTTTCTCTGTGTGCCTGTCAGGAATCCATGCCTCAGCAACTCACTGAGCAGAGCAGCCTGAGCATATATCAGGCCTCATAAATAGCACCCCAGTGGCTCGGGCTTGCTGACAGAGCTGCCAAGCAATACTGATCTACCGTGATCTGCCTCTGGAGGCACAGTCCTCTGGGGTCAGACAGGGTAACCCTCTTCAGCAATTCTTCCCTGTTTGCTCCCCGCTAGCTCCCCCTGCAAGCCCTTCTCCCCCGTGCCCTCCCTTTCTGGCATTATTACTATTATTTAGTAGCCACAACAGACCCCTGGCAAAGATCTACAAAACCCTAGTTGTGCTATGTGCTGGGGAAAGACATGCTCCAAGTGTGTCCAAAAATAGATGGCAATAGGGGAGGGCAAAATGGGGTTGTGACCTGCTGCTTCACAAAAGGGGAGAAAAGCACAGGAGGATGAAAGGACTTGCCCGTTGGCTTTCAGTGAGTTTGCAGCCACGTCAGTTGCCAGCTGATTCCCAGGTTCTGGCTTTATGCACACAACAACCCCTTCCCAGCAGGGGAAGCAGGAGCACCAGCATTACAGACACCTCCAGGGTCACCACCCACACCGAATCATCCCACCGAGGTTACACAGAAGGTCACGATAGGAACTTCCCAACAGGGGCCAGAGACAGGCAGAGCTCATCTGCCATCGTGATGTCTCGGACTGTCACTGCAAGGGCTGCTGTTCACCTCACAGCTAGTTTAAAGTCTGAATTCCCCCAAACGGAAGCTAAAATAAGTTATCATCTGGAGACAAAAGAGCACTCGAATTTGAGCTCTGTGCAAAGCAATTTCTTTAATACGCCAGCTAAAACTGAAGCATCTATAAAATATTCTTTTCATGCCTATGGAAAGTAAATACATCATTGTTTTTCATGGAAACAATCCCCCCTCCATGTTCCAATCCCTGTAATATGCAATCATATCATTTGGGGTTGAGCAAAATGTTTATCTTTCTGCTGAAAACTATTAGTCCAATGTGGCATGAGCTCATGAATAGTTCCAGTCAACACAAATTGTATTTTCCAGCAGAGGAAAATAGTCAGCCTCCCCCACTCCTTAAATCAGTTCTAATTACGGGAGTAGAAGAATCAGAGATGCCCTTGGAGATGGCAAAATGAGCATTACAGAAAGAGAACAGGCAAAAATAATGCAAAAAGTCTTTCTGAATAGGGAACCAAAGGAGGACAGGAGGGGAAAAAGGAGGCACAGACCCGGGGGGGGACAGCACCAGGTGCCCCTGAGCTCACACATCAGTTGTAGCAGAGGCTAGAGTACCCTGGCTTTGCCAGCCTTCTCTAAAATCTGTATTTCTGTTCAGGGAAACTGCTACTTGGCTAGGCTGAAGCCGGACACAAGCCATATAACATCCATTAAATGTTTTACTAGCCATAAAAAAATAGAACCAACTCCCCTAGACCTGGCACAAGAGACACGCGGAAGACAGAGGAAGACAAATACTGCAAGTGTGGCTGTCCCTTGATTAGGTATGGCTTTTTGGGGTAAAACTACAAGGGAATACCCAGAGCATTTTATTCCTCTGTACAATGTGCAGCTGGAGTGTAACTGAACCACGGCCCTTCCCTGCCCTTACTGAGGAATCTCTTCCTCCCTTGGAACATAAGATATTCTGGGTACACAAGATGGTGTAGCAAGAGCTAAAGGTTTCCTGACAGAAAAAAATACAACTTCTTTTGCAGAATCTGACTAGAAAATAAATTATTTCAGAACAACCAGCAATCTTTTACCTCCAAGGAAAGGAATTCTTGAATTGTATTTTTAAAACTGGAAGAAATATTTTGAACTATACATACGAGAAAACACAGTATACTTGTGGCCGCACAGGGAGAAAAAAGTTGCTTCCTTGTTCCTCAGCAGCCTCAAAACTAGCAATTAACAAATCGGTATGCAAATAGGATCAAACTTGACAGGCAGAGCTACAATACAGTAATAACACCAATGGAAAAACACAAGAAGCAAGAAGAACAACAATATTTACAGAAAGCAGAAACAGCAGGTAAATATTTTTATACAGTGTAAACTGTGTACATCTTAAGTGCTTTCAGTGTTACTCTCAGTGCAATTATTTGCATTGAGCAGAATGTAATGGGTCTTGGAAGAAAGCATTGTGCAAACAAGAAATATGCCACCCGCTACAAAAAGGTTAAATATGGAAGCTGTAAGACAACAGACTGTCAGGCAGAAGCGTGTTGAGTCAGTGAGATGGTACTGCTCGGCGCACTCGGAGGCAGTTTTATCTTGCCCTCTAGCAAAAGTTTGTATATCAACACTTTATGGTATTATGGTCACTTCCAAAAGCACTAAATCAAGGTCCGGGTGTTGTTATCCCCAGCACATTGCTAACACAGCACAGAGCTCGGCTCCAGCCAAATGGCATAAGTAGACAGATGGGCCGAGGGGGAAGATTCTGCAGAAAAGCAACTCAAGAAGGAACAGTTTGGTGCTTGCTTACAGACTGCAAAGCTTGTGGTTTAGTTTATTGTCTTGGTAAATTGTTGGCCTTAGAAGTAAAAGGGAGAGGAAAGAAAGAAACTAGCAAAGCCTCCTGCCTGGCATGCAGAGCTTGCTTAATAACTTGTCCATAGTGGATCTAAGAAAAAAGAATATAAATTAAAAAGAGACACAGCAGTGGAAAGTATCTTCTGGTCAACATAAGCAGGTGGATCCTGAAAGTCCTGCTGACACCTTTTATTTCTTGGCACTTCCCACAGGCCGCGCTTTTTCTTTCCTGGCACTGCATTTTGCTGCTGGTCTGTGTTAATTCAGTCAAGCAATGCAGGAGCTGTACAAAGCGCAGAGCTGGTGCGATCACATCACAGATTTGTCTAAAATAGCTAGCAGGCCACTTCATGAACACAGGGATGCCCCAATACAAGAGGTTTACTACCATATGAACATTTCTGGGGCAAGACAAATTGTGTCCTGGCTTCACCTAAGCAGTCTTGGAAAAGTCTCACTCTGCACTTTAGAGAAAAAGGTGCTGAAAACAGGATCATTTGATTAGCTGCCATAATACTTCCATTGACCTCTTCTAAAGATTCAGTCCTAGGGAAGAATGAAGCTAGAATTGGCAGTGAAATATCACAGCAACATGCTTCCCTTAGTAACTATTACAACAGGAAAAAAAAAAAAAAAACAAAAAAAAAACATTACCGGAGTAACTGGAGCGTTGAATCCACATTCAGATAGAATAACAGGCTTATCTTGAGAAAATATTCCTTTTTTCTTTAGGTAGTTTTTGTTGTTGTTTCATTTTTTTAAGAGCAGGCAGAAAATTGATGGAAAGCAAGCCTTGATACTAAAATATTTTGATTTCCTCTTTATTTGCTGTTGAAGTAGAAGAGGATTTAGTTCAGCATTTTTCTACAAAGCTATGACCAGACACAATTGTTATTATATGTTTCTAAGGCAATGTGTCACAAAAGCTTTGCTGCTGATTCAGTAATGTTGTCTGAGAGCATGCTAATAAAAACATAAGCATGTATGTGCACACAGAGAGGCACCTAAAAACAACAGAGCAAAGCAATTCCCTGGGAGCAGCAATACAAGTCAGAGTCAATCTCCTTTCACCTTACGCCTCATTAGAAGAGAGGTTCTCCTGCGCCTGAACTAGGATTTGGTATTAGCTTTCAATTACCTAGTGTACATTTTAAACACTTCCCCAATTACCTTTGCCACCTCTCCCCCATTACAGCCTCACAATCGATAGATGGGCCTCCAGTCCTTCCCCAAACTCCAGTGGAAGATGAAAAGCAATCTAGGTAATAACACCAGCTTGCCTATAATCCTAGAGAGGGGACATTTTTTCCTTACCCTCTAATATAATGTCACCCCCCCTTCCCAAGCTGGGCTTTCTTTGGTTACTGGATTTCACTTCGGCTCACTAATGATTATTATCTCCTCTAGCAATAAATAGAAAGACTCTGGCTTGATTCTGCAAGGATATTTATTACCCAGGGTGCCCTTTGATCCTGTTTAGTCTAATTGAGCCTGGCACACAGCTCCAGGTTGCTAATGTATTTCCCCCATAAACTATATTTGCAGACAGATGGAAGTTACATGATTGCCTCCTTTCGCTGCTATTAGTGAAGCAGTCGGCTCCTTACTTTTACTTACAATTTAATTACCAGGCATATGGAAATGTCGAGAGCACTGAAGCCAAGGCCCTTGCACAGATTTCAGTGCTCATTCGTTCGCCTTGGAGCCACCCCTCTCTCCTTTTCAAAGACTCCAACAACTCCTAAAACAGAACCTCTTCAAGAGCATTCACAAAGAGACCCCTTTTGCGAGCCACGCTGGAGCAGGCTGCTGCCTCGGGGAAGCTGCTGTTAGTTTGTGTGAATTTGGGGTGGTGGAAGCAGCAGCGAGCAAAGCATCTCCTGCATTCCCACTGCAGGGTAAGCAGCAGCAGCAGCTTTCTGCCAACAGCTGATCCCCATCCCAAGAAGGTCACTAGCACTGCCTTGCTAAGACAAGCGGTTCAGACAGACATGCCCCAGCTGTCATTAAACTAGTTATCTTGGGCAACGATCTTAGCATAGCTGGAGGTACTTAGACCTCATCAGCTAATCGCCTGAGCGTTTATTCAACAACAGCTCTCTGAAATGTCAGAGACCTAGTAAAAATCGAGATGCTTCAACTCCTGCCTGTTTTTAAATATCAAGATGCCATTAGCTGTGCTCATTGCCCTCTAGGAAGTAAATGGACAGAACAATGGTGATTTCTGGGCTCTTTGCATCTCTCTCATCTTCCTCCTCTCAAGATTCCTATGGGGAAAAAGACACTGCTCTCCAGGACCCCCACTCTAAAGCAGGCAGGCACGGGCTTCAAGGTACACTGGATGAGGGAGGGCTGGATGCCTTCTAGCCATTACATTTCTCCATGTGCTTTTCATCCCCAAGCAAGCTGCACATTAGCTATGTCTAAGACACAGATAGCTTCTGGCTGGTTTAGGTGCTCCTGCTGCACTGAAAATGTGAGTCTCAAAGACCTCCTTTCCTGGCACTGATGACGTCTTCCAGTGTTCTTACAGAAAAGACCCAGAATATAATGACATGGCCCCAGTGTGAGGGCTCACTCAGACAGCAGTAGCCCTTGCTAAAGGGAGTCCATTAAAATAAGCTGCACTGCAGCTCAGCCTTTCCTGCTGTCTCATTATCTGAAATTTCCTTGTTTTATCTTACTGTTTTCAAACTGAATCCACAATAAAACAAACTTGAGAGTGGAAACAAACTAGTCAGGGAAGGGGAGAACGGAAATCTAACATCCTTCTCACCCCCCTCAAAAAGATGCCTGACAGTTTCTGTTGCTGAGTTAAGTGGCAGTCGTATTCAGGGGGATAATTGAATCCCTGTCAATTAGACAGAAAAATTTGATCAAGCCTACAATAAGATCCCTGTAAAAATATATATAAAAATAAAATAAAAGGAAGAGATCATGAAAGCAGTAAGTTGTACAGAGTGGTCTAAAACACTCTTAGTCTGACCTACCCTGAGAATTAGTTGTATCGTACTGTGTGAAAGGATGGACATGGACCCTTTGGACAGCAATGGGAACAAAGCCATATGTCTCCTCTGGCTTGGAATACACCTTATACACCTCAAACAGGGCCCTGTGGAAAGTATATTACACATGAAAGAAGCTTCATATTTAGCAGGTCAAGAAAGGTGCCTGACTGCTTGTGACACACACCATGCAACATCTGGACAGAACGGGTGATCTCATTTCACTGCTGACTCCGGACATGAGCAAGTTGTCACCTGCTGCCATGTCCCCTTCCCTTTTTCTCTCAAAGGCTGAAAATTAGCAAGTTGGTGCTGTATGCCTGTAGTGGTGAACTGGGAAGTTCTACCATACGACCTTACTGTGAAATTCAAAAGCACAACTGCCATTGTCTTCGACAGAAACACAGGCTGGACTTTTGTGTTCCCAACCCCATCATTATCTCTGTGTCCTACTCTAGACACTGATCCCAGCATGCTGGATTCTCGATAGCCATGAGTCATCGTTAATGTATGGCCACTTCTGGATTTTTGTCTCCTCTCCTTGCTTTTTTCATCTTTTTCTCTCCTTCAGAAAAATCTCTTGTTCCCTAGCTTGCATACTTTCCTCTTTGCTTTCCTCCCTCCCCCAACAGAAGCCTACACTTCTCTTTTCCCTTTCTCAATTTCCATTTGCTGTTTCACTGAGTTCAATTCAATTTAAACCAAATTGCTTTATTGGTGCCAATGAAAGACAAGGATTGCAAAAGCCATTATAAACGTGTACAATACACATTATGTAAAAAATATTTAAGGAAGGAATACTCCAGCAAATTGAATCAATATATTCCTCGTAAAGCACTACTAGGAACAGAGAGAAGAAAAAAAAAAAAAAGAAAAGATTGAAGTCAAACTCTTGTTAAGCACACCGCAAGCCTACTCAAAATTCAGAGCTGATAACATGTTAGCACATAATCAGCAGCATTCCAGTTCCCGCTGCTGTGCTCGCCCTGGCTCCCGTGCCCTGACTCTAGCAGCAGCCTTTCACAAATCAATGCTTCCTTGCTATTTCAAGGATTCTGGGCTGAGAACTCGAGCCGTTTCCTTTGGATCTCTTCTCACTGCGCTGCTGCTGATAAAACTATAGATCTGCATCTCTGTCACTTCTGAATCACATTTCAGAGACGTATCAGGCAGTCGCTGAGGGTGGGGAGAAGGGACTTACATAGTAATTTTAGACCCAAAGAAGGAATATATCTATGATGGTTTTCAGAAGGCAGCATTGTATCAGATCTGCCTCTAAACCTGTTGTCTTGTTTGTCTTTGAGACTTCTCTGTAAATAATTATTAGATGCCTGGGGACCTTGGTGACAAGGAAGACTCAGACTCAGAAGAGCAAGTAGATCCCTAATTACAGTCCAGGAACCGTGCAGTTCCACCTTTCCTGAAGTAATCATAAGCAGTTTTCCCCCCCTTAAAATTCATTTTAATAAACCCCTTTTCACCTTATCATCACACAGCCAGCTAGCAAAACTTTGCCTGGTGCACTTTAGAGAGTCACTTTGAAGCAAAACATATGCTGTGCAAGATGTAGCACCTCCCAGCAAAAGCAAAGTTTAGAACCCGGTGCCCAGCAACCAAGGAAGAGGTTTCAAAAGCTAAAAACATCTGAAGTCAACGGAAATGGACCGAGATTTTCAGAAGCTGCAAGCAATCTAGAGGCAAGATTTGTTAACACAGGGCACAGCACCTCCTTTGGAATGCATTTAAAGGGGGCAGAGACAGCTACCCTCACTGCTGGGGATTCCTGCTTCTTCCTAATCTTGTCCTTCCCTAATCCACTTTTCCCGTGTCTTCACACCTGTGCACTCCAAGCAGCAAAGCACAACCCAGTGCTAATGGTCCCTTCTTGCTCCATTTCCCTCAGGGTGGAGACAGTCTTGCTGTGAGACGCAGGGCAGTTCATTATTTTCACTTCTCCCTTGCAATTGTTGTTGGATTAGCGGCTCATTTCTCTGACAACTCCTGGACACCCCAAGAATCCCAATACAGCCAAAATACTCCCACCTCTCTGAGAAGAAATTAAGTTTCCTCTGAGGAAGCAATCAGTCAGAATGTGTCCCACTTACTGCAGAGATTAAGAGGCCTCTGCTAATAGTTTGCTTTCTAGAACAGAACCTGTCAGTGCTGCCTCCCTGCTGCTGCACTGCCTTGCACAGTCTAACAACGCTTCTGGAACAGCTTTTAAAGGCACCTTCATTTCCAGATCATGCAAAACACACGAGCACCTGATTTTCCTTCCTCTCCTCCTGCACCTGTACACCCCTTCTCAAATAGTTTGGGGGACAATTGATAATCCAAGCAAGGAGCTAATGCTGGAAACAAATGGGAAGTTACCCTCATTGCATTTTCCTTTGTACCCATTTTAAGAGTAGGGAGGATGTGCTCAAGGATCTGAGACGCCACTAAGTGTGTGGATGAACCCTTTCAGCTCCAAGCTGTGGATTTGATTCCTGCTCATCTAACTCATCTGTCTGGATATTCACACTTAACTCATCACCACAGTGGTTTATTAGCTAAACTTTGAACGGCCAGTCATCCAGAAACATTTTTGATTCTCATGTGAAAACGAGTAGGAAATTTTGACTTAAAACATCCCAGATATTTTCATCAGACTCCATGACCTGGGAATGAAACTTTAATTTCTGGGACTGTCAAAGGGGTGTCTTTTGAGCTTGTGATCTCTTCGAGTGCTGAGTCACAGCAAAGTTAGAGCTGTTGGTTCAGGAAGAGTCATCTGCCTGTATAAAATCCCAAACAGAAACGATGCAGATGTATCACAAGAATGGGAAGAACACCAAAGACTCTCAAATTTAGAGATTATCAACCAAATTCCATCCCAGGCATATCCCTGCAGTTTGTTTTCAGCCAGACCTCCAAGCTCTATTACAAATTACCACTTGCCAAATGCAGCCTGGCACTTACAGATGCAATGATTTCAGGACTGAATTCTCTCCACAAAATATAATACTTTTTTCAGATCTAGAGTGGACTAAACATTATTAATAAAGACAGTTATCTCCTCTTCTGGCTTGTAAGTCCTTAACAGCAGATAAAACGCCTGTGAAATAGTTTCCTATTCGTTATACACTGATTGCTTTCTTCCAAAACATACTGTTTCCAAGAGCTATCACCGTGTGGGACTCATTACCCAGAAGGCTTTGGTCATTGACAAATCTGGTAGACCCTGCACTGTCTCAGTGAAGTTTGTAATGTAGCTTTTGTCTGCACTTTCCTATAGCTCTATTTGTTTCTTACTGTTCTTCCCCTAAAAGCCTCCAAATAAAAATGAATTCCATAGCATAATGCAAACAAAGCATGCCCTAGAAAGGCCTCAAATGAAATTACGGATGATGCTTTTAGTTTAAACAGCATCTTCATGGCTGCTTTTAACAGACTGATTTCTCAGCAGCTGGCTAAACACCATTCTGAAAGGGAGAGAGGTCACAGGATCCACCGTCCCAGCACTGGGACTCCCTTCATTAGTCTAAGCTTTCCCAAGATTAACTGTCTACTGGCCCCCAGAAATCCTTATACCTTACCCCCAGAGACAAGTCACCTGCACCAGAGACCACGCCATTGCTCAGTTGCTCACTGAGGTGCAGATCCACCCACTGGCACCCAGCAAGGACCCAGCACGTGGCTGCCAGAGCATCCCTCCTGGGGGAGCAAGTGCAGCCTGGTGGGCAGCTGGCCACCACCAGCACACCACAGCCCTCAGCAGCTATGAGAGAAAGGAGGAGAGCAGCAAATTACATCACACACTAAAAGAAGAGTCCAGCATTTCAACAGCCTCCTTGGATGGAAGAGGAATGTGCAGTTCATCATCTTTCTGTGCTGTGATTAAGGGATGGAGACTCCTTTTTCTACAAGCAGTCATGTGGAAAAGACAAGGACTAACAGGTACATGTTAGTCCAGTGAGATTCCAATTGGACACAAGAGGAAAACTCTTCACAATAAGAACAGTCAGGCATTGGAGTAATCTCCCCAGGGAAGTGTTAGATTCCCCATCATCGGGCACTTTTAAGATCCAGCTGGACAGGCTGCTGGGCCATCTTGTCTAAACCATGCTTTTGCCAAGAAACATTGGACCAGATGATCCTCGAGATCCCTTCCAACCTGGGATTCTATGAGTCTATGACCGTAGAAGCAGATATTTGGCAATATAAATGCTTAACAGGTCACTGTGCCCTGTAGGTATGTCTGTTCAGACTGACATTTAGATTACAGCCCTGCTCGCTCCTTGCTTTGTCCTCAAATGGGCCAAGGAGCAATCAGCAGTTGTTCTGATGTCTGTCCAACACATCACAATAAGATTAGGTTGTACATTAAGACAAAGCTCCAAATTCTAGAAAACAAGAAAAAGATATCGCTTCTGACGTTATCAGCTGCCTTTCATTTGTACATGATTTTTCATTTAGCTAGTTTAGAGCACCTGGCACCCTAATAACTAATTGAAGATCATTTTGAATCCCAAATGTTACCAAATAAATTGTGTTTATCACCGCCTTCTCTCCCTGTCCCTTGAAATCCCTGGACTGTTTAATTAGCAGACCCACAGTAAGAATCATTTACTTAAATGCACTGGAGCATAAAATTCCAGTTGAAATCAGGTAACCACTCTATTTTTGCAAATCTGGTCTCAAACATTATGTTTCAAGAACAGAAAATGGAGAAGTTCTTTACCAAGGAAGTTGCTGTAATACTAAAGAACCCCAAAAAGAGACTAGGTCCTCGCTATCCAAACAACCTAAGAACAGACAACAAAATGAGGCAATTAGAAATAATGACCCAGCATTTATCCTTTTCACTGAAGCTCATTGAAATGAGCAGTATTATATTAAAGGTATATTTAGCTGAGTAGGGTCAGAGCAGGAAAGGGATTGGACAGTTATTCCCCAATTATCTTTCCTCTTAATTACTCAAAGGAGTTCTTTGGTGGAAACAGATAATGAAGAAGTGAGGAGACAGCAAAGGAAAAGTAGTGAATGAAAGCATTTCTCCATCCTGTCTTAAGTCTGGATTCTTGGTCTCTTAGGATGCTTTTATTGTCTACAGGTTCCAGCTCAGATCAGATCCTACCAAAATAGGCACGGGAAGAGACAATCAGCCCCTAAACAAGTAGTAAAATGATTGTCACAGAGGTAGAGGAACACCAAGTGTCCTGCCCTGGTCATACAACTGCTCATGTGGGGAACTAGACCCTCCAAAAGACCCGTGTGTTTGGAGGTATCTGTGTGCTCAGCCACCCTGTTGGGTCAGGAACCAGGATCAAGATTAAGCACAGCAAGAGGAGGCTACTAAGAATAATGACAAATATGGAGGCCTTTCTGTAAACTCAGTGAAGTAAATTGCATTACGCAGAGGTGCTTTTAGTTCATGGAACCATAAGATTTTCCTTGTCTTCTGTTCCAAATTTATATTTACCAGTATAACTCGTAGCAATCTGGAGGGAAAAAGGCTTCTTAGGGATATTTTGCAAATTCTACTTAAGCTCAGTCTGTCATTATATTCACTGTCATCTAAACTGTGAATATATTATGTTTTTTTACCCAACTTTCCAATTTTATCATCTACTGTCAGTGTGTCATTTATGTGCAATACTGCCTAGATGGGAGCCTGGGACTTTTATTTATTTCTTATTCGGGAACTTCACCTTAATGTGTTATAATACAAAAACATAACAGCCATTACTGGGTTGGATAAGAAAGTTAATATTTCATTTTCTGTGTTTTATGTCCTGATGGCTTCCTACTAACATGAGGGGTAATTCTCACATATTTCACTGGGAAATGTAATGGGGTGGAAAGACATTCCCTAGCTCTGCAATCACTATTCTAGCTGAGACACAGATGGAACAGGGACTTGCAGAAATGCATTGGTGGTGTCTATTCTGGACAGACTCTCAGCAATTTATGTAAGATACTAATATGTTTGTCAGGGAGACAGCAGACATTCTCTTTCTGTTTGTTTGTTCACAGCACAAATGAGAGAAAAGGAATAGATGCATTTACTGAGATGCAATCTTTAAGCTAGTGGCGTGGAAAATTGCACTGATACTTCCCGAGTAAAATGATCAACTTTATTGAACAGTAGCAAAAGCTGAACATTTGCATGAGGCTTCTAAAAAGAAATCTTCACCTTCTCTCTGCAAAGAGTAAAACAGGAAGTAGAGCAATTTTATCTGGATGTTCTCCAAGGCATAAGAACTTAATTGGAGACCAAATTATTTTAGGGGCAGAGGAAAACATATTGATCAAGGGCTACATAAAAATAAGAGATGTAGAATTGGAGACAAATTGAACTGAATGTGCTTTGAAGAAAGGAATTTGATGGTTTAAAGGTCTGGAGTATATAGCATGGTCCTTTCAGCTCTAAATTACCAGATGAAATCTAACTCACATTGACCAGGAAATACAAGACTATACGAGGTGTGAGAATTCAAATAACTTTGATGTCACTTCTTTTTGTGTCAGTATACAGGTAGTCCCCCTGTAGCCACACCATTGATGGTACATGCAATTGCAAATTCATCAAGAATACAATCTAGAAAATGAACCAAATAACATTGTCCCACAAAGATAGACCAGCTAAACAGTGTAGAAACAGCTGAAGAATTTTTATTGTAGATATAACTTCTTTACTACAAGCACAAAAATATCTCATCCCCCCCATCATAAACAATCTTGTCCTTTTCAGTGAAGTCCAAATAAGTTCCTTACAGACAAAGAAACCTATTGCTTGCTCTCCTGCACATGGAGAACTCATGTGCATTTATTGCATCTTACCTAGGTGTATTTGCACACACTTCTGCCTTGTTCAACCCTCTCTGTTAATGCAGTACATTAAGGCTTAAAGAGTTATTTATTGACAAACAACCCTGTCTATAAGCCTTTAGTCCTATTTTCTTGATTGATTAAAATCTTAACACTGGCAGACCTCCTTTGCTCTTGAACTTTAGATTTCCTAAATCACTCCAGAACAACACTTTCTCCTCCTGGGTAGGCCCAAAGCGTTCTCACTCATATCATCCTGTCTCTAAAAGCCACGTGGCCTTGCCTACACCTAAACCCAAATGTTCCCTTTCCCTTCATGAACTTCACAGGCTCAAAGAGATTTCTTTTGTGAATGCACGTATGTGTCTATCCACACTTCAAAAAGTCTTGCTGTTGGGCATCTGAAGTTTGCCAGAGTGATTTCCAGAAGCCCTGGGACCATACAAACCTCACATTCACTGTCAGATCTCATCTGTCTGGAACATTGTGGACAGAACTAAGTCCGTTTTAAAGAAAAAATGTAAAAGCCCATAGAAAGCCACAGCACCCCCAGAACTTTCATTATGATTCAAAGGAAGAGCTCCCTGCACCGGCTGTCAGCAGCGTGGCTGGCATTCTGAGCAAGCCTCTAACGCCAGTTAAAAGGAAGCTCAGCCAAAGCTGGGGGGGTGACACATAAATAATCCAGTGGTCACAACTTGCACCAATCAGCTGAAGTCTGTTTCCCAGCTCCCTTCCTCAGATCAGAAGCAGCTACATCACACACTCCAACATGAAAGCTAGTGCCAGGGTCCTTCTTTGGAGCTTGAAAGACTCTCCATTTCCCACTCCTTCTCCCTTCTGTATTCCTGCTTCTCACTTGCAGTCTAAGCCACTGCCTTGCTCATAGATTTAATTTCTCAAAGTAGAGCTCTAGTACTCCAGTTAATCTCTTGCATTCTTTTCCTCCCAGTTAAGGTGAATGACAAAGCCACAGCAATGCAGTGCAATGTTGATTAAAGTATTGATCAGCCTACAACACTTCCCATCTCAAACCAGATCAGTCAATGCTAGTCAGTCCCCACCAGAGCCCACAGGCTCCAAGTTGCAGAGATGCTTTGGTCTGTCCAAAAGCCTTGATCCTCCTGCAAAGACAGAAGCACAACTCCAGTCGGTGCTAGGGCACACACAGCAGGGAGGTTTATCAATGCTTGCAGCAAGACTCTTGCAGCCTGGTTCTTCTGGTGGTCCCAACCTTCTTTGCTCCTTTCAAAATGCCGCATGTGAGGAAAGATGTCCTTCCACAGCCTGTAATCCCTTCCTCACGCTCAAAACCCTCATGGCTGTTGCCTCCTGGCCAACAGGCCTTCAGCCAGTGCTCAGCAAAGGAATGAAGTCTCCTCAGCACATTCTCGCCTTGGTTTTTCCTGGGGCTGCCTACTGAAGGTACTCAGTAGTCAAGCTATCCACAGCTGCTTGCTGACTCCTATGCCAGAGCTTGAAGCAAAGGGAAGAGTGGATTGGTTTGCAGAAGCAGTGCAGTCCAGCAGCTCCCTTCACTGACAGATCCTCACACACTGCTGTGATGCTGAGGGCACAACGCAGTATCAGGGTCTGCTACAGAGCGCCCACACTGTGCTTGCAGGAGACAGCTATTGAGATGGTGTTAGCGAAGCAAAGGAATCCTCGGGTTCGAAATCCTGCTTTGAGAATAGGGATCAATGACAAGTACTCACCAAAAGCACACACAAGGATAAGCCAAGTAACCTTGCCCTGCATCATCTCCCCATTGCACAGCCAGACCCGACGCTGTCCCAAGACCCGGGGTGCTCTCTGTGCCAGTCAGCATGACAGACTTGTGCAAAGCAGCAAGAGAAAGCAGAGGCCTGTCTCTTTCAGCACCTGAGACTCTTGGCAAATTCAGATTTTCATTCAGACCCTCCAAGGAGGGGACATAACACCATCAAGCTTGGGAGGAACTTTCCAGAAAGATTTAAAGAGGTATGCAAGAAGGGAAAGCAAGGGAGGGCTGCACTCAGCCTTAGCCTAAAGGCAACCACCAGCTATGCTCTAAAACAGTCCAGAAACAAAATAAAGCCAACAAGACTCATTTGCAGCAGGAGCTGCTCAGTTTGCTAGTTAGAGGCTGAGCTGGGCAGCTGCACACATCAAACAAACCTCTCCCCATTCTTCTCTCAGCAGTGACCCCCATACTCCCTCCTCCCCCACTGCCTCCCCTGCTCTACAGCAGCTTTTTTAAAGACACATATGGCTGTCACTAATGAAGGCGCTGTTTTCACATTCATTAAGGGGTGTTTGATCTGTCAGTGCTGGACTTCGCAGCCTCAGCACTTGCTGCCTGTGATGTCTGACATGAGGAAGGGATCGGGCCCTGAAGCTAGCAAGGGTTGGGAGAAGCTGTGGAGGGAGAGACACTGCATTGTAAAATTAGAGGACAGCAACTTACGATCATAATTCAGCTTAAAGCAGCAGGAGGAAGAATTTCTCAGCTATTTTTGACACCAAGGATGCTGTAATCTCTTGCCCTTCTGTGCTGCCTTTGTGCCAGCTCTGTTCTCTAAGGAGAATTTAAAGGTGAGCTATATATCAGGGATAAAGGGGGGCAAAAGGGGGGCGGAAGAAGAGACATGGTTTCAGATCCCAAGTTAGTATCCAGAAGTATGTGTTGGCCTAAAAAACTCCATTAAGTATCAGTGATGAGGACAGGCTGAGACGCTGCTTCCCTGGGGAATGATCTGTATCTTCAGTTTGCTGAGATGCCAGTGAATACTTATGGTATAAGATCTCAAGAGGCATTTGTTGAGCATCTTATATTCACATGCAGAGGGCAGCAACAGGCTGAGGCCTTAATGTCTCCAGCTATAAGGAGCTAATTCTAATATTATGATGCCCTGAAACTCTGAGTCTCAGCAGTTTTCCTGATCCAGCTGAGCACCTCTGTCTAACCCACACACCCAGACATTTCAGTCAATGTGATGAGGTGTGCTCAACATCAAAAGGCAGAAGAAGCCAGAAGCCCTTGGCTCCCACTTTCAGGTTATCCTCAGCCTATTTTCCCACTGCTTGCTTCTAATCCACAGAACAAACATTCATTCACTTGGCAGCTTTCAAATCTGGAACCAAATGGCTCTTAGGAAAGGTATTCCTCCTGGTATTATCGGGTACCAGCTTTCAGATGATACCACAGGAGATAACCCATGAACCTGCAGAGGCTTCTGCATGGCAAATGCCCTCTTTTGCCAGATACTGCCCATATTCTTCTCTTCATGGTGATTTCAATACGCTACATTTAAAAAAAAATTGTCCTCAAATAAAGGAAAAACCCCAAACCTAGGGGCACAGTGAATTCATAACATCAGTGACAATGTTTTATTTCTACGGTTTCTCATCTCAGACTGTGTTGCCTACAGGGTTGAGCTCAGGTCTCTCTGCGTGTGCATATATATTTTCATCTAATCACTGCTGAAAAACAGCAAGGCTTTTCACGCACTTTAATGAAACAACTCATTGTGGTGGCCAGCCACACACTATCTCTTTATTTCCCCTTGCTTTCAAGGGCAGGGGAGCCCACTGACACGGGCTGCAGCCAAAATTCTGGAGTACCTGCGAGCCAGTTGCACGCTCTGCCTTTTCATCTGTGAAAGGCTATTAATAACACCTTCATCCCAGGACAGGCTGCCTCCACCCCAAGGGCATCACAAGCCCTTTGAAAATCAAAACCCCACGGGAAAAAGTCTGCTTTGAGGTACAGCTAGAGCTTGAGAAATGCCCCCACGGTCCCAAAGTGTAGATGGATAGAGAAGCACGTATTTCAATGTACACAGCATGCACCTGTAATGAAGCACACCCGCAATGCCAGCCCTGCCAACTGACACCACAAAGTGAGAGCTCATTTTTAAACATTCTTTCTCCTTCTGTTTGTGCCTCACCTCTCAGGACAGTATGTAATCTCTGTGCTTCCCAGGATACCTCAGTAGTTTTCTATAGCCTGACACCTGTTTAATTTTGCATTGGAGTTTGAAGACAGGAGGCATGAGCTGAATATGCTACAGAGTCAGAGCTGACTCCCATTTCAATTCTCCAGAAACATAACAGTGAATGTTTCATTTAATCATCCCATATTCTCCAAGGACTCCACCTCTCTCACCACCATCTGAGGAGGGTTCCTGTGCGTGCAAGCATACTTTACATAGGAAAATCACCTTCAGTAAAAGCACACAGGTAAACATATGCCAGAACACGTCTCCTATCACAAAGGTACTTCTGTATATGCACAGAGCCCAATTCACATAACGAACAGCCAGGTTCAAAGCATCCTGAATGAGAGGGAAACCCCCTGGAGTCTTGTGTCAAGTTTGTACAGACAGAATGACTTACTGTCTGCTGCAGCATCCTCAAGATCCTTACCCCAGGAGACAATTCCACTGCAGAGACCTTGATGAATCCAAACACTTGGCCCTGCAGGGAGATTTTTGGGTACAAGAAAATCCTTAGACTACTAAACTCTGCTATTTATCTTTCAGGGTAAGTGGAAAGATGGACACACATCTGCCAGAAAAGAAACAAAGTGGAGAGCCTCAGTATTTGTATTGCTGTAGGACCTACATTGCCTAACTGTAAGTGAAGCCTGGCTGCACTGAATGGAGTAAATATCCAGATACAAAACACTTGAGAGCAGCTCTGTAACCAAGCAGACAAATAAACAAGGATAATTGCATTTGTTTTGTGTATAGAAGGGGATGATACAGACATCATAGAGGAAGTTTGATGGGATTTTCATCATCTCAGAGTAGATGAAAGCATTAATGGAGAGACGTTTTTATACTCTGCTCTAGTGGAGTTCTGGCCTTTGGAAAGACATTGTAGAGAGGTGCTAGCTTTTAGGAAATAGGATTTCATGTCAAACATTGATAGAAGTCAGCAATTCCTCTCTGGAAATGCAAGGAAGAAATAGTTAGATAACCAGACAACTGTATCTCACTACATTAGGTAATTCTTCAAGGGTACAGTGAAGTTCCCTCAAGCAGGCAAGCTCCGAGCCTCTGTTCAAAACCAATTCCTTAAGCTTCAATTGTCTGAAAACAAGCACGGAAGAACAGCTATGAAGCAGGAACAAATATAGGTACTCACACCACCCAATCAGAGACACTACAGACTAAAAGTTCTACCCTCCCTTGCTGGTGATCAGGAAAGAGAAATCCTCTCTGAGGGTGATTTACAAAACCTGTCAGATGGGTGAAGGAGGATCAGAAATAAGGGATATAAAGCAAATAAGGGATATTGGAGAGCTTGAAGGAGGAAATGAAGGCCCTTGAACCTGCCAAGGATGAGGCTAAATCCATAAATCCAAGTTCCCATCAGGATTTCCCAAATGTGATGGCCCAGCAGGACACCAGTGACTGTGCCGCCCCTGCTGGAGTCACTCCCAGCCCTGCTCATCTACAAGAAGGAGCTAGAGTCCTGCAGGTCCTTATATCCCATCTCTCCCAACTGGCACTGGTGAGCCCAAAACAGGGAGTAAGGCTTCACCTGCCACAAGCCCCCACAGCACTTGTACTAGTGCAGCAGTGCCACGATGGAGCTGCACGAGGAAAGTGGGGGTGTGGAAGATACAAGAGATTGTCACAGTCCCATCACTGCTGGCACAGCCGGGAAAAATAAACCTCAATTCTTTCACTCCTAGCATTTTAAATTTAAGTCTGTCTTCTTGAGAGAACAGGCTGTGGAGGAAAAAATTTTTTTCCTTCCTCCTCCTTCATCTATTTCAAATGTCAAGCAAATCGAGGCCAGCTCCGAAGGGCTAAAAAAATCAGGCCTCTTGCAGCTCCGAAGTGCTGACTTGCATCACATCGGATCTTAGTTCCTTGTTTTGTAAATAAGTCGAGGGCAGCTGGAATAATATACCTGTCAAACAACAGCAAGCTTCCAATTTCCCTTGACAGCATCGGCTCACACGTGCTGCCTGACTTCTGCAAGAGTCTGCCAGAAGGAATCAATGCTTTAAACATATGTTGATGTATAATCACATACTCTGTTGCTTTGGTATGTTCTAGCCATTGACCACGGACCCAAGAGAGGCTTCACCTCCAAATCTTCATTTTGGTTTTAGGTCAGATCTGGTTCCAACCTTCTACTATGAGATTTACTATAGACAGTGCAGGTGGGTTGCCCAGCACTTTGTTTTATGGCTCTGTCTTCAATTTATGGCTTTGTCACATGCTAATCAATCCAGCTAAAAGCCTCCATGCCAGGGGCCTGTCTGCTAGACAGAATTTCTGATAGGGGAGTTTATTTTGGGATAAGTCTGCTGCTTCTCAGAAGAAGGTAGGGGGTTTTTTGAGGAAAAACCACATGCCTTACCTATAGTAAGAAATAAACTGTATTTTGGCTGAATTTCTGCAATGGTCTCCATACTGATATGTAGGGACTCAACAGAAAGCTGGAATCCATTAAAGAAAAATAATTCAAGAACAGATACAGGTCTCTGAAAACAGAAATTCATTAGAGTTTGCAGAGCACTCAAGACATTCTGACAGCCGTGTCATGGCAAAGCACCTATGGAAATTCAGTGGTGTGTTGTAGTCAGTGCAGGCATTAGAGACTGCACCATAAATAATGCATGCAGGTAGACAGCTCCTGATGAGAGCAAAAAAGTGCTTAATAGCCATGCTGTTACCACCATCAGTTCTTGCACATGGAGAGAGGCATAGGTCTTGCAGAGCAAATTGTAGGTGCTTAAAGATATAACGGCATAAACAGGAAGAACTCAAGTTATTTAAAGCAATCTCTGTTCTGATGTTCCCAGCCTTTTGGAGGTCTAGCTGTTGCCTCAATGTTCTTCTCTCAGAGAATTGAGTACAGTGTTATACAGAAGTGAGTATGTTATACAGCTTGTGTTTATTTGCTTCAACTGTTATCAATGCTCTCAAAGCATGCTGTGAACTTTAATGAATTAGGCTGAACTCTGACAGGCGTAGAGGGATCCAGACATCCCATTCAGGGATGGAGAAGCTGAAGCTCAGGGAAATGAACGTTTGCACAAGGTCAAAAAAGATGTCTGTGTTAAAAGCAGAAATAGAAGAGATGGCATGCCTCACAACATACAGGAGAAACCTTTGGTGGTATAAACTGGAGAAAGCCTCTGTACGTCTGTAGAGCAATGGCAGTGGTTTGGGCTGGGCTGGCCAATGACAAGGTGACAAATGCTCTCCAGCTCTTGTTCCAAGGAGAGGAAGAAGAGCAATAAAGAGATCTGGGGATGTTCAGCCTGGACCTTGTCCCCACAGGTGTAAACAACCCCATCAGCTGTCCCCTGGTTAACACAGCAGCTGCTTCCACCCACAGGACTGGCCCCTCATCCCCTCAAACCAGCCTTTGCCTCCTTACTGACATACCACAAAACACAAAAACCAAAGGCATAATAGCAGCAGAACATTTGGCACAAAATAAAGACAGCAAAGCACCCAGGCAACAAAGTTCAACCACCAATGGTGCTGCTGGCTACTGAGAGCTATCACTTAATACAGCAAGGAAGCAACTCTGACCTCTCTTCTGCTGCTGAGGATAAAGGAGTTAAAGGGAGCACGATAGCAGTGGTAGAAAGTCACAGAAAACTAGGCTTGATTACACTGTTAAGGAAAACCAAGGCATTTCTGCTTATCAATCCAGTAAGCAGTAGCAAGAATGAATTCAGTGTTTTAATTGCAGACTTAACAAGGCTGTGCTGGGTCAGACCCACGTTCCCCTTAATCCACTACACCGTTTCATACAGCAGCCAGACGCAAAGACAGGAGAAAAAGAAGAGAGCAAACATAGCCAACTCTTCCCTAGTCTCTGCTTTGAGCATTGATTTATCAGACCATAATACTGAGGGTAATTGCATTAAAATTATTAAGACTCACACTAAGACTTGGACCATTGAGCATAAGCTTAGCCAAATTATTTTCACTTCTGTTCAACTCCGTGCACTATCATCTCATTTACTAAGCTAAATGATCAGAAGTTTAGCAACTCTCTGCAGAAGGTTTTTATAATACTCGCTCTACCAAAGGGCAACCTTTTGCTGCTTGAGCTAACAAAACAGCTCCTGTAAGAAGAACGCAGAGCAGGGGCTGCAACAAACATTTCACAACTTCTTTAGGTGTCAGTGCCTGCAGACACAAAAGACCAGAAGTCAGGAACATCACCGTGAGTGACATTGCAGGCTGGCTAAGAGCACTAGCCAAAACACTGACCAAATGTTTCCGTTTTGTGTCAGGAAACAAAAATAAGTGTTGACAAACAAAACCAAAAGAGCTGGGCTGGGCAAGAGATTCTTCGGTATTTCCCTGTGTCTGGTTTTTGCTTTCTAATGTTGACACATGCAAAAAAATCCCTGCTGTGCCCAGATCTGGGAACACATCCCAGAGCCCATGGAAGGTGCCAGTCCCTCCAGCAGGTGCTTGCCTATTGCCATTCCCCAGCAGAAACCAGGGCATGCAGCGGGGACAAGTCAGTGAGCTCCATAGTCATCTCCTGTAGCTCCACTTTGAGGATCTGAAATGAGTCCTTTCCCCAAAACCACTCCACTCTGGGGCCATGTATTGCAGAGAACTGGCCCCCATGCCCCAACAACTTACCAGGTGACATCCTGCCTGCTATATCTTGGCAGACAGCTGTGGTACCCTCCCAGCATGTTCTATTTCCCATGTCTCATGTAGCCAAGTGCTCCTTCACCCCATTACATTATTCTGCAGAGTCACTGCACAAGGATCCATGTTCTGCTCAGAGATAACTCATTTTTTTCTACCAGCTCCATCCACCCCAAATCAGTTGCGTTTTGATGGTTGTTACTCATTGTTGAAACCACCTCACCCCATGGCAACCTAGCATAGTTGAACAGGCTGCAGAGAGAAGCAGGCATCTCTTTGCCTGAATTCAGACACTGACCACGAGAATGTCTTCATTTCAGCATGTTATTCAGACTGACTCCGCAGACAGTTAACCAAGAGAAGCAGATGCTTCTAAAGAGCAATGGGTCCCATCCATCTCCCAAAGTGGTCTCCTAATATCAAGCAGCACCAACATCATCTGTTCCTCTTCACTAAGATACAGATGAACAGAGGAGATGTAGTCATAGGTGCTGCCTTTCTAAGTGCAGCAGTGTCAGCAAAATTAATCTCAACAGTAATGTTTGTTTTGGCAGTGGAAAGCAGGGCCCTGCAAACAAGGACTTCCCTCGCCTTTCATTCTACACTGCAGCTGTGCAGACCTGAGGGGGAAGGATTTAGATGACACTGTCTAGCAAGGCCTTTTAGTGAGACTGCTTTTGGCAGCAAGTACAGTAATACATCCACAAAACCACTACACCACCCTGAGATGCCATCTGACTTCATTTAGGGAGGTTTTGCCACGGAGTTCCCTTTCTGCAGATCTATGAGAAAACAATCCAAAGTGGGAGGACTGCAAGGAAAACGTTCTGGCTCTCACGAGTAAGCCTGGGTTGTGAGTCAGGCTGGAACAGCAAAATAGAAAGAATAGGGACTAAAAGATGAGCAACATCTCTTCCTCACCAGAGCTGGCTACACTTCAGTATTACAGAACAGTCTGTAAAGCTCAGGGAGCAGCTGAAGACTTAAACCACCCAACACCAAGAATAAAAGCCTTGTAGAAACCTATCACTTGAAGCCTCCTGCCCTCTGCTAAATGTGGCTGAAGCGAGCTAATGGCGCAGAAGTTACGGGAAGCATGTATACAGACAGTGATTATGCAAACCTCATTTCTTTAAGCTAAAAAACAGTAATGAAAAGCTATACCATCTTCCACATATTCTAAGGTTAAATAAGCCCTGCATTATAAGCATCACAGAAAACTGCTTAGACCCTTTTTCCTCAAATCTTGTGCGGGTTCAGCACCAGAACAGTCAGCTGTCTTTTCAGACCATTTCCCTCATCTACAAGAGGAAAATGTCTGGAGTGGTGACTGCTGGAGAAACTATTCCATCATGTCTCCCAAAGGACATTATGACAGCAGGTTTTTATTCCAGAATATAAAAAAACCCACTCCAAAGTAATTAGCATCCTTCAAAAGTGAAGTAATTATGCTACAGTAAAGTCACTTATGTTCCAGAAGAGTGTGTCCATGTAGGCAACTCTTCTGGAAGGCTTCTGGTTAAACAGCTTATTCTGCAATAGCTATTCCAGTCAATCCCTCAGCACAGGCAAGACCAGCAAGTGGCAACAAACCCCCATTTCCCCTCCTATAGGGAGGGAAACCAGATTAGGAAAGCTAGTGCTCTTCAGGAGATGTTGGAACCAATTTGACAGATCCACCAGTTTAAGGGAAATTAATTTTTTAGGAATTTTATAACTATTGCCAGAAATCAGGGGAGCAAGGTCAAATGCATTCCCTGCCCCTAAAGAAAAGGCAACAGCTATGCTCAACTATGTTATTAACTATCAGAGCAGCTATAGGGAAGAGAATTTTTATGAACTCTCCAGCCATGCACAAAGCTCCAGTCGTCCACGTTTTATTAGACACCAGAGACCCCACTGTAATCACAAGTCTGAAGGAGAGCTGGCTGTTAGTTTCACAGCTCCTAGAACTGCTTGTTCAACAACGAAAAGGATGTGAAAGACACCTAATATTTGAATAATAACTACACGTAACCATGGGCAAAGAGCTGTGCCCTGTTCATGGTGCAGAACCGTACCACTGATGCCAGCAGCCTTCATCTGCTTACAGTGACATGGGAGGTGGAAGAATATCTCCAGTACTGTCTGTTTGCCAAGCAGACTCTAAACTGAAGAAGGCAGAAGGGTTAATTGAGCCCAGAATGGCCTGGGATGATTTTACTGTGGGCTGGCATGTACTTCAAGTGTACCGATCTATCTTTGGAGCTCCTTAGCATATTTGCTCAGCTTATTTGCATACACAAATATAAACTGTACTCTCCAGAAATTGCTCAAGCAGAGTCTGGAGCAAATTAAACACTCAAGCTGAGGAGAGAGAGGGAGGCAGAGAGTGAAAGAAAATTGTAGCTATTGCGTGTTGTGGGTCTGTAGTCAACATGGCTTAAAGCAAAGAGACTTACAAACATCAAGTACTAGGAGAAAACATGGAAAACATGGCAGGAAAGTCATGCCAGTCTAAGAGAAAGAGATGCATGAGTAGTTTATTTCTGCATATTTTTTTCAGCTAATACAGAAAGCTGTATCTGTCAGCAGTGATGGGGATTATGTCTTACTGAAGAAAGACTTGGGGAAAGGGAGACCTGGCCCAAAGCTTCTTCAGGAAAGGGATACAACTGATTTCCATGGCCTTCTACCAGGCTTTGACTGGCAAGGAGACTAAATTACATTGGTCCTGCAGGTGCCAGCTTCAACAGAGGGCCAGGCTGTGTGAGCAGATCCCACCCCCACAGCTTGAGTCAAACTGGGAAACACATTCAGTGTCATAAGCCAGATGGGGAAAAGGCTGCCTACACTGGCTGGTCCACTGCCCTGCCAAAGCAAGGGGAGCACAGTGAAACACAGTTGGTTTTGTGGCTCAGTGACAGAGGAAAGGGCTATCATGACTCTTAGCACAGAAGATAGTAAATATTTATGATTTTTACCATCCTGTGCCCCAAGGCGTGGAAATTGCTTAGTCAAATTCTGGTGGGCAAAAGCTCACATCAGGCTCTGTATCAACAACTTGCACATCAAGCTCACCCAGGAGACCCATGGGAGGCTTTGAAAACACAAGCCTCAGAGAAAGGGCAAATGATATAGGCTTGCTCAGCCCAGTTAAGAGTTTTCTGGAGTGGGGATATAACAGACTTTTGATATGTAAAAGGGTGTTCTGAAAAGGGATGAGCACAATTACCCTTCAGGTCACTAGAGGCAGGACACGGGGAAATAGGGTGAATCTGCAGGAGAGGAAATAGGAAAAGGTACACTTGGATTTCTTATTCGGATAAACTATTTAATGCTGAGGATTAATAAGCATGGAACAAACTAGCCAATGCATTGAATCCTTGTCAGGGTTGGTGTGATATAGTCAGGATAAGGGGATGGATTAGATGACTTTTGAGTCCTACCAGCCCCATGTTTTTATGGCCATACTTCCCTTTGCATATGCAGAAGTGCTAAGAGTTGAATGTGTTGCAAACAATGAACCCTGAAGGAAAAACTGAAGGGCTGTTGCCATGTTCTAAGGAACACATTACATGAAATTCGGCATATAATCCTAAGGCAGGGCCGTGCCTCATGTTACACAGGAAAAACCTCTAGTAGCTCTTGTTCAGGGTGGGGCTTGATCCTTATTTTCCTCATTGCTAGTCATCAGTCAGTTCTCGAGCACATGAGCAAGAGTCACCAGACTCCAGAGGCGGTTCTTGGTGTCTCTAGGAAAACCTGTACATCCCATCCGGTGTCCTGTCTCTAGCTGGGACCAATCTCTAGTAATCCAAAAAGAGAGGAAAAGCAGCAATGCAATAGTTAAAGATGAGAGAGAAGTAGAAGGACTGATGGTGCAGATTCTTCCTGCCCCCTGCAGACCAGTACCAGAAACCCCGAAGAAGGGATTCACTTAGTACAGAAGCAGCCAAATTAACTTGGTTTTGGTCTCCCCTCCTCCACCCAGATGATGCAAAGCCTCCTCCGGCAATTAATATTGCAAAACATCTCCCATTCTCCATTCCTTTCCAAAGCAGCTGACAATACCCCAGTTCAGCATTGCCTTAAAACCTGCTCAGCCCAGCAATTCTATTTCGCATTTAGGTTACAAGAGTTAAGAAGGATTTTCTTTGAATGAGCTCTTACTTTCAGGGCAGAAATGAAGAGTAATCAGCTCTCAGGAGCAACGTTTCCCTCCAACCCCCACCCTCCTAGCAAGCCACCTCTGGGGACTGGAATTCATTTCTTGCCTCCTTTCCCCCATGACAGGCAGGCTCTGAGCCCCCAGACAGTGCTGACTTGCAGTGTGATTCTCCAGATGCATTGCACCACGTAAGGACTGGGGGGAATATTGACACACAAGAGATGGAAGGGGAACGAACAGAAAGACAAGATAAAAAAACAGGTTTCGGCTCGCTTTCTAGCAAAGAGTCATCTGTTCTGGGAGCAATGGATTTATCTCATGGGGATAAGAAAGCGATGGAGGTTATTTAGGTTGGCAGTGTACGAGTGCCTCAAGGGGAAGGAGCAGAAAAGTCTAAGGAGGCTCTTGGTCAGTCCTGCTTCTCTCCATCCCTGGCTGCCTGCGCTCCCAGGTCTCTGCAGCCTCATCACCAGGAAAACAGCCTCCATCTGCTGAATAAAGCATGAAGCCCAGACCACGGTTTTGCCCCTGGATTTACAGCTCCTAACTATGCATGCCTGAGCTGAGGTGGTTGTGACTTTCCAATGCACTTGCAAGCATATCTGAACTTGAGAACATTTTGGATTAAAACGTCATTAGGGTAGTAGATGTTTAGCCCACTTTGAGCAGCAGAGGTGTTTCTCCCTAATGGGGATTTTTCCTGAAGGTTTGAATCTTGACCATTCCCCCTGAAGCCACCACAATTCTTGCCAGGCAACAAGGAAAGAAACTGAGGCAAAAAAAGAATTGATGTGCCTGGGAGAACTTGAGCACATTCAGCAACTAAGATGGGAAGAAATGCAAACAATTCATTGCTGCTTGCCTTTGATCTGCTGAATAATTCTTGCAAGGGCAAGGAGCATCTTGGCCACATTTCTAAAGGAATTACTGGGGAATCCTGGAGCTGAGGTTCCCAGTGAATAGCACCCTTACACACAAAGGATTCTCAAACATTTACAGAGAAGCAGAGTGAGGAATCCTTTTTGTTCTGGGCATGTAACATTAGAGAACCTGTCAGCTCCCATTTCACTTGATGACTTGGGTAAATCTCTCTGTCTCTTTGTCTTTTTCTGTTTTTCTTTCTTTCTTTTATTGTTTTTCCAAGAAACAGTTGACATGAAAAATGAGAAACACCAATTGCATTGTCAGTTAGAAATGCATACATGTAATGAATTGTAAGCTGGTTGACCCTTCTTGGGTATTGATTCTGGTTTTTAACTAGAAAGGGAAGCATGGACTGCTTTGCAGAAGCTGATAAAAGAAAAAAGAAACCTGCCAAATAAAAATTGAACCCAGGATTTTCTTACTTTAAGCTTAAGCTTGCCACTTTACAGGGCTGGCTGGAGCACTATAATACAATGCAATTCTTTCACTGAAAAGAGGCTCCCCCAAAATACCACTTTCTATGTGCATGAGAAACTCGCCTGTTTTCATTTATCACAGTTTTTATCATAAAGAAAATGTAAATAATTGAAACCATGAGCAAACCCAGTTTTCTGAAAAGGAAAGCTCAAAATGTTTTGCTTTCTGGGATTCTATCTTCCATCAAAGCTTTAAAGATGCTCATGAAATATTTCCACTCACCGAAGAAGCATTTTTATGAAATAACGTATTTCCAGAAAAAAAAAAATTTGCATTTTTCAAACAGCTGCAGTAAATCCTTATCTCACAGGGATGCTGGGAGAGGAATGCTAAGCTTTAAACAGTTTTAGAAATGGATCTTCAGCTGGCATAAATCAGCCTAGTTCCACCACTGAAACAATAGACTCTGAAGCCCAAATGTGCATAATGCAACTCTGGAGAAGCCATCCCACATTTACACCAGGTAATCATTTGGCCTCCTAACACACCCCTTCCCCCACCCCTGCCAGAAACGCTAGATGCCATAACATGCGACAGATTCCCAACTTAAAGCAAGGGAACATATTTTTAATCATCCCAGCCGAACGCCCGGGTAAACTGATGCTGCTTACGCTTAAACCCTTTAGCGTATTCATCAGCATCACAGCTATTGCTGTGCCTGGGAAATGATTGGGAGCAGGTAACGAAGTGTTCCCGTAACTTCCCCCGGCACATGATGGATGCTGTTTGCGTTGCAGAAAGCCTCACAGACTAAAGGACAGGTGCTTAAAGAAAAAAGCCTTTCGAAGGAGAACAGAGACACGGAGTGCATTTCCAATACACACAGCACAGACACATTCAGAATATAGTTACCCCATTCACCTGATCAGGGCCAGAAAAAATAAAATTAAGCAAGAAGCTATTCAAATCTCCTTTAGCAAAGATGGGAAACAACCAACCTTCCACCTTGGCAACAAGCACCAGTGGAAAAGGGTAGGGGACTCAGGAAAGCACGCCACATCAAAGCAAGTATTCAGCCTTGCTGCTTTTCATCACCACTGCCTGAGCTAGTGGCGTGTGCGGCACTGCCTCCCTCTTTCTTCGCAAAGAGTTTGTAAATAACTTTTACCAATTTCTTTTCAGTCAGCAGAGGCCAGGGTGCCCAGAGCTGTGAAACACTGTAGGCTCTCACTGCAGCCCAGGGGAGCAGAGGCCAGTCTATATCCACTCCAACAACTGCAGGCACCTAGAGATGCAAAGGGCTACCTGCCAGCTCTCACCTGCCTACCAGAGCCCTTTACTGCTCCTGCAGAATGGGATCACAAATGGCCTCACATGAAGATAAAGTTCCTGTTTTTAGGCAAACTGTCCTGACCTGAGAGTGGGATATAGGTTTTCACAGGGGACCAGGGCCATTGCCCAAGTTCCTCTGCCAGTGCCCCTTGTGAACATGATGGGAGCTGGGTAGCTCAGGGAGCATGAGGTGCTAATGGAGATCTCAGGCACAGGCAAGCTTAGAATCCAGGTGGTGCAAAAAGGTAGGACACGGGGATGTGGGTAAAGCATTAAGAACACTGTAGGGTTCAGTAGAGTGGCTCAGAAGTATATTCAGCAGTCTCAGCAAATACCAGAAATCTCTTTCCGTATTTTGCATCCAAGAAAAGCCCCTGACTTATTCCCCACCTCAAGCAGCCCTTCCCTACGAGCAGCCTGCCTGCTGCTTGCAGCTCCCCCACATCCCCGAAGGGCACACTGGTCCCCAGGCACTCTCAGGGCTCCACACTCCAGCTGACCTTATAGAGGGGCAGAGAGGGAGGAACAGAGAGACAGACTGGAAACACAGAACCAACAGATGGGCATTTTCAGATTAATTTTTAGCTGTTCCCCTTGATACTCTCTATAGCAATGCAAGACCTCCAGAGGTACAACCTTGGTAAACTTCCCCTCATCCACCACTACACACCGAGCAGAGCGCAGGGAGGGGTTTGGGGCAGCAGGAGCTTTCTCTAGTTCTCTTTGTCCTTTCCTCGGTGTAGCCCCTAGATACACTTAGAGCAGTAAAAAAAAAAAGAAAACAACACACGAAAAAGATCCTCAAGAAACAACCCGAGAGAGGAAAGTGCTGTGTCGACATTTCTGGGACAGATGAGGAGGAAGAGATGGAAATGAATTGCTGTGCAGTTGCTGTCTCATTGACAGATATCACTGCTCTTTAGAACGCACTTATCTCTCTGACAGATCTGCTGCATTTTTCTGCTACCTCCCCTAGCACTCCAGGCTGGGGGAAGGCATACAAAACCCAAAACCAAAAGTAACAGAAAGTTTTCTTACCTTATCAATGCAGCTCTGAGGTGGAAGGAGGCAGAGTAGAGCAGACAGGAAAAAACACCTTTCACCCACACCTGCAGTGAGGTGTAACTACAAAATAAACCCAGCTCAAAGTTCCAGCTCAAGCAGGACATCCAAAAGGAAGTGACACTCCATTTGCAACACACAAACCTGGGAGGGGGTTGTGCTGCTCAATAAATACTTCCCCTTCCCCCCCAGGTGATGGTGATGGTTGAGGCATCATGGCCTTAACAGAAACAGCTGCATAAAGAATGCCCAGAATTGGGGTTTTTTTACAATCACAACGGCTCACTCCAATGCTATGCATAGGTCTCAGGTGGCAGGTAGCATCTTTAGGTGATTTTTGATAGACTGAAGAAGATGATACATGAATATGGGAGAGACTATTTTCCCAAGGAGAGCTCTGAGGAGAAAACTTTATTGCCCCAATTAACTGAATCAGCTGCATGCCAAAATGAGGCTTAGGACTGATCATAGCACTTTGAGCTGATTCTCCATGAAACAATCCTGCTGTCTGTGCTTGTCTTGGTTTGCTCTTTATCCTACAGAACCCTGAAATCCCTGTACAGTTTCACTCCATTTGCATGAGACAGGGTGGTGTGTGAGAGTGAAGTTTTGACAGATTTCTTCATTTTAGGACTGAGGGGAGAAACTGTTCCTGGTATCGTTTCTGCTGAAGGAAAAGCTGCAGCCTGATGCTGAAGAAGCTATGCAAATGCTCATCCTTTGGAACTATGAGTCCAGAGGTTCCCAATGCAAGGACTTATTTAATACCATATTTAGGTTTGCAAAGTGGATAAGGTTTCCTTGCTCTTGCTCGGAGGAGTGGAAAAGATCTCCCTGTGCCAAGCTGATTCTCAGACATCCCTAGGGAATAGCTCCAATTATTATCAAAATTGCACCGTGATGCCAATGGTGACTGTGCGTTTGAAATTTTCCATCTTTTAATATTTATTGAAAAGACTGGGAGTTCCTTAATTCCAACAAAAATGCCTGGGAAAATACCGGCTTGAGCAAAAAGTGCCTCTCCCACAGTGTGTTGTACTGGCTGAATTCCTGAACCACAGCGGCACAATTGGAATCTAGACCCAAGCCTCAAATGAGCTTCTGTTCACGCCCATCTTTTGATCAAGCTTTGGAGAGAAGCAAAGAAGAGCCGCAAGGTCTAACTAACATTCAGAGTGATAGGGGTAGCAAGGGAAATGTTTTATGCTGATCACATGGAAAATAACATCAAAGCCTGAACAATAAAGTGAATTTATTAAATTGGTCAAAAAAGTTTATTTTAAAATCAATTCATATTGAACGTTCATAACAAAGAAATCATAAACTCCTTGCAGTGTAATGAACTTGAATTGACCTCAGCCACTCATCCTGAAAAATGTGAAGCCACTAGTCAACCCACACAGCCCCCTCACCTGCTTAATCCATACCCTGCTCAATTCATAAAAGCAGTAGCTCTATAATTTAGAACACAATCTCTCCAATCTAGAGGTAAACTGTCCTCTAAGCAATCAAATTCAGAAAACACTATACCAGTCCATTCCCCATTCTAAGTACATCACCAGCTTAGAACATAGTGACTGTTTTATCTGTAAAGTAGTAAATGGCATAAATCTAATACTCAGTAAAATACTCTTTCAGAGGAAGGATGCTCTGCTATCAATTTGTGCAGTCTACCAACTAGTATCCTGAGACTCTCCCTCCAGCCTGGAGTTTATTATCTGTGGACATCAGAATCAACAGATCTACACTGCATCCAAACTCAAATCACCAACCCACTCTAAAACTTGTTGTCTGACCTAGATAACAAAATGGATTAGTCTGGAAGACCACTTCTTTTTTTTTTTTTTTTTCCCTAACACTCAGAAGAGACCAAAGCTCCTTGCTCAGGCTCTGGAATAAAAGGCACTGCTGGATTTGGAATACAGGATCAAACCAGAACTTTTTCCAAGTGGTCAGTGACTTGGGAGCCTGGCTAAATACCATTTTTTAAATGGCACTAGGACCTATGAAGATTTAAAAACATGACCCCTGGTTCAAGATATCCAGTGTGCAAAAAAGAATTATTCTAGTGAACTGTGTGGCTGCCAAAGCTTTGTTTGTTTCCTGAGGATCAGTGCTGCACAGATTTCCTTTACAAAATGAGGCACTAGTTCTAGGTAAAGCTTTCCTCAGAGCAAAGCAACCAGCACGGCCTTGGTCTGTGTGGATTCTCTGGTGTCTATTACTGCTGCTGTGTTCACTTTCAGCTGGCAAAGTAATTTCAGTCTCATTCTCCCAGCTGGCAAAACCCATCAGAACTTCACCAGGGATCTGCTGAAATCAGCCAATAGTTCAAACTGATTAAGAACAGGACTGGCAGGTAGACACAGAGAGAGAGAGGTAGAGGGAGTTGGGCAAAAAACCACCAGTGAGTTTGACTGCAATAAGGAACAAACAGGACACGTAACAAATATCCATATGCATTTCTAGGAAAACTGTTATCCCCCCTTATATTCAAGGAAGTCTTTACCAAGCAAACTCCCCTGACTGAAAGCCTGTAACCTGTGTTTAGCGCTGGAGCACCCCAGGCCCGGGGAGCACCACGTCAATACCAATTACAAGTGAAGGGACAGAGGTTTGCCCCGTCAGCACTTTTAAATACGCAATTAGTCTTTCTAACTGTCCCGTGGATAGGTGAGGCTGCCTGCTGCTCCTGGCGAGAGGAGGGGGATGCTGTCTGCATTACGAAAAGGCCGGACCTTGCTCTGGGCTCCAGCCATTCACAGACCTAAGTGGATGCTCAAAATCACATTAGCTCCTCGGAAAAGTGCTATAGCAAGGGGAAACTGGAGGAAAGACATTGGCATTGCTCTTCCCCTTGCCTCTGGGTTCCCGCAATGACTGCAATCACTCTTGGCTCTCTGAAGGCACTCTGGCTTGGCTTGAGAGAGGGCTGCTGGAAAGGGAACAACAAAAAGGCACAAGGCCACCTTGTATCGCTGCTGTACAAGAGTGTAAGTGAGAGGGTGAGCACTTGTGACCGGGGTGGCTTGCAGGGGAAAACAGAGTCAGCTCTTCAGGCTTGTGCACAAGTGTGCTCATGTCACCTCCCAACAGCAGTCATGAGGAGGGGCTCCTCCAACCATGGAGGAGAATGGCTACTAGAATGATGTTTCTTTCTGTGTGCTTCTCCCGAGCCTTCAGGAAACAATAGGAAATATGGCTCCAATGCCAGATGGACACATCTCAGATGTGTGACCCTTGCTCCCAAGATTGACCTTTCCACAGCCTTGCAGGTGTCCCAGTGAGCTTTCCCTTGCTCCATGGAGGTGAATGGCAGCACACTGATGCCCTGGGTGAAGGATTCGCAGTAATCTCTAGAGAAGCAGGGGCTTATGGACACTGAGAGGTTTCACCAAAGCACCAGCAAAACTCTGTGTGCAGAAAAATACTGGAGACAAAAAAATCCACCCACATGCCCAGAACAAGTGTTTAGGGCATGGCAGAGCTTTTCCCCAGATATCTGCCAGATTTGGCTGGCTCTCCTTCCCAGGGAGTTGCTAAGAGTGGCAGCAAAAGTGGAATTTGATTGAACAGCTTGGAATTAAGCACTGGAGTTTTCTTTTCCACCTAGCTGTCTCAGATCCACCAGCACTGTTCCTTTCTGTGATCAGATCCTGGCCAAAACCCTTGGGAAGTGCTTCTCCGAGGACCATGGCCAGATGGCTGATAGCTGCACTTCACCAGGGCCAGGCTTAGGAAGAGGTAGTTTGAGATGCTGATTTATTTTGATGCGTCTCAGGTACTGGAACAAAACCAGCGTGCTTGGACAGATGGGACTTTCTGAAACTTTTGGGAACTTCATACCTCAGAGACATCTCTCTTTCTCTGAGAGTCAGAGGAAAGAGGCCAATGACAGCAGAGGTTATTAGTGGAGCGAGCCAGACACGCACAGAGACAGACAGCAGGTTCATACACCTTGCTTCCCTAGGGAGCCAGGCTTAACTTCTTAAAAAGAAGCAACCAGCAGCACAATATTTTCCTTACAAGCCCCATCTTTATTTTTAGACCTGTAATCAGAAGAACATTTTGTCTCCCAGTCAGATCAGAGTGCCTGGAAGTGTACAGGGGGCAGCTCTGCTCCTCTTTTCTTTTCTTCTTTTACAAGTGGAAGAGTGGAAGCGGTGAAGAGAGTGGGAGGAAGGAGGCAAACGTGCCCCTCAGTGCTGAAATGGCCCAGCCAAGCGATCGTGCTGTTATCAGTGCTGCTGTGCTTTCTGTGAGTGTGTGTGGAAGAATGGAGAGACCCGTACGGCAGAAGAAAAGCTTCGTTTAGAAATGCATTTCATTTACATTTTTATAACAAAACTTCAAAGTTCTGATTGATCATAAGGGCTTTGCTCAGTACAAAGATCAGAATGATTAAAGCTCACATAAAGCAATGATTGTGAGCCAGAAGTGAAGTCATTCTCCCTTACTGATGGAGGTATGTTTATCCTGCAAAGGTTTACACCTTCTCCTCAAGTTAGAAAAGAGCTTCCTGGCACTCTGTATTTATATGGAAACCACATGCATGCAGGCAGGGTCTCCAAGACTGAGGAGATGCAGCCTTATTTCCATCTGTGTGTTTAATAAATCACCCTGCAAGCAGAAGATGAACCTGTGAAGGAGAAGTTCCCATACTTGTTAACAGGTGAACACAAATCCATGCTAAGAAACAAAGGCTGAAGAACCAGAGGGGTTGGGTGTGAGCATTGCCCACTGGTGCTGTGCACATTCAGGTCTGCTGAAGACCTAATCCCTTCTCTGACCAGGACAGGGGAGACCCATGTGGCCCTGCAGGGCTCCCAGCCTGGAAAAGGGAGTACAGCAGTGGACAGCAGGACTGTGGGCAGAACACTTAATCCTGCTGTGCCTCAGAGCCCCCAGCTGTACAACAGGGGGAATAACACTCCCTTCTGCACTTCTTTTGCCTCTCTCTTTCTCTGAGGCTCCGCAAGGCACGTCTGGGTGCCCGTACAGCACCCCGCACAATGAGGGCTGGATTGCAATTTTGGCAAAAAAACCCCAATGTTATATAGAGCAGCCCCATTCTGAGTCAGGTCCACCTCACTGGTAGAACCATAAAATTATCAGTACAGCATTCACAGTGCTCACCACGGACCAACACATGAATGTAATTTGAAGTGGCCATCACCCAAATGCACAGAGTTTCTTCCTTGAAAATCTGGCCTCTTTGGCCTCAAGAAAGTACTAGCACACTAAAACCCACATGATAAGCCTTATCAGGAAAATGGATCAAAATTTGGATAATGGATCTCTTCAGACTCAGGAGTTAGATGTTTTAGAGAATTGGTTTGGAAATTATCCAAATGATATAATTAAGGGATCAAGATTAAGTTAAGCTAGACTTTAATAGCTCTGAAGCAGTATCAGATAGGTTCAAGCACAAAATAGTTCTGCATTGCAGCACCATTTGGAGGTTCTGGCGAAGAGGTCCAGGTTCTGTCATGAGTCTTGTCTATATATTAAGATGTAGTTTAAAATTCTATATGCAAATTTAAGCCTAGTGATAGTGGGCACTGCCTTCCCTAATCACTTTGGTAGATCCTTTATAAATACCCCGAGTACTGTTTAGACTTGCAGAACAGTTTTAAACCAGCAGATTCAAAAAAATTAAGTGGATTGCATACATAAGAAAGGAGGCATCATTCGTTGCTAGATTAAGTTTTGATGTTTAAGATAAACCTTTTTGCTGGGAAATGGTAATTTTGTCAGGAAATCTCCTCTTTGCTCCACATTGCAGCCCAATCATTATACTAACTTGGAATAATAAGGCATAAAAGGACTGATATCCCAGAAGTCAGGACTTCAGGCATAAAATTCTTGGGTTATAGACATCCTTGAAATTTTCAGCCTGCATCAGGTAGAGAAAGGTTAAATCATCCCATGAAGCTAAAATTTTATGTGTAGAGAACAGCTTAAAACTGTTCAAAAGCAATGAGCAATATTGACTTCCTTCACTGTTGTGATATTGGAATTTAAGAAAGCTGGGGTTCAGTCTCGGAGTCTGAAGCAATCCAAATTTGCTTTTTCCCAAAGCTCGTCCCTTAAACATCAATTGAAGAACTACCATTTGGAGACCTGGATGATTTAGAAATTGCCCAGATTTTTTATCCTTTTGATTCCTGAACATGCCACATCTTGATTTAGAGTGTATCAGATCACAAATTATGGTTGTTTTTTTCCTGATTGAGAATACATTTGTGGTGAAAGAAGTGCTGCGTATTTTACTTGCAATGCCGTGACTGGGTTTAAGATTGGCTAAATGCAGTGATATATGCCTGCTTTGTTCTCCTTATAGCATTTTTCTGGCTCTTTAGTGGGAGGTTTATGGCTTCTTTTCTTCTTTTTTTTTTTTTCTTTTTTTTTGCAATATGTATCCGGCAGCCTGTACGGTGTTTTTTAAATAATAAATACAGTGTTTACAAGAGTAAAACCTCAATTCCAGACAGAAATACGCACCTGCATATATAAGTCAGTGCCAGGGGCTCCCATCTCTTCCCATTTTTAAGTACCAGGAGGAAGCTCAGGGATGCACACAGTCCTCAGCTGGGTTAAAGAGCTGGGCTGGGCTCGCTGGGAGCTGCACAGACCCATCCCTGGTGCTGTGCAAGACCTGTGTGACAGAAGGAGGGAGGCTCCTGCTTTCCCCAGGGGGTCTGTCAAGTCATGGGCACGAGGGTCACATGCCTGGGAGGCCAACAGCTGGCGTGTGCCACTTGTCACAGCGTTCTGGAGAGATGGGTCCTATGAGGTGACACTCGGGCTAGCACCAGCATCTCACAGCTGCCTGTCCCCTGATCGGTGATCCTGGTGCCTGGCAGAGCTGCTCAACAAGGCAAGGATGCTGGAAACCTGCAAACCAACAGCCCCAGGAGGGATGAGAGCTGCTCCCTGGAGCTCAGCTGGGGGTGAGGTATCTCTTACAACATGGCCCGTGAGGAGCAGGATGGCACAGCAGCAATGTTCTCGCAGCGTGAGTAGGTCCTGATCCCAGAGGCGTGCTCTGGGGCCATGCACTGACAACAGCCACAGCTCTACAGGCACAGAAAAGGGATTCAGAGCAGGACTCCCAATTCCTATCACTTCATGACGTACCACAGTCCAGCAGAAACATGGCAAAACAGCTGGACACGTCTCAAATGTGAGGTTGGATGCATTAGAGCTTCCATCGAACTCTGAGCAAACACATTTCTTTCACAGTTGTGGTGCCAGATAAATTTCCCGTTGCCAAACTAGAAAGGGGGGTTTAGGCATTCTATTGCCAGTGTGAAGGACGCAGCCCGTTGATAAAGGGTTTGTGTTTAGCTCACCTGGTACTCAGCTGCCCAAGAGCAGGCCACCCAGGACCAGAAACTACAGGTTTTAATGCCCTTGTTACTGCTAAGTGCAGTTATAACCCAGCCATCACAAACAGGACTACCAAAACCACACTTAAACCAAAACTGCAGATGGACTCTTCCGCTGCCACATCCTCTTAATAAATATATTTGGAATAGCAAAGACAAATATGTGATGCCGAAGACAACACCACCAGAGAGGCTACAGAGAGGCCATAGCCAATGATAAGAACTAATGGATCATTATTTAATAATAACACTTAGCGCTTGAATAGATTTGAAGCTTCAAAGAGCTATGCAAACAGTAGCTAAATAATCCACACAAAATCCCAGCCAGGTATTACCGGATTCTTCCTCTCCTTACACAACGCTGAGTAGATTACAGCTACTAATTGTCCCCACTGTCACAGTGGGGGAATGCGGAGATTGCTGAGATAGGAGGAAGCATATTCATGCTGATGTGAACCCCACGATGCACAAAATGAGAGTTTTAGGCCCCTGGGAACATTACTAGAGCTAATGATTCATCCCCTTCCAGCGATCCCAACGGCCACAATCGTTATTACCCGGATTTTCACAGGGAGGAGAGAAAGGAGCATCAGCAGATGCAGAGCCCATGCAGGAATTTGGTGGAGAAGCAGGGTTAGAAAGCAAACATCAGGGGTCATTCCTCTGCTGACGAGCAGCAGCACAGCCCCACTGAGCAGCAGACAGCAGTGTGAGTGCAGCAGAAACTGTTCACTGAGATCTGGCTGGGGACAGGATACTCCATGTCCCATATTCCCCTGGCTGTAAATATTCAGCCACTCCAGGTCCAGACACCAGCTGTCCAGGTGATAGTAGGGCTAAATCCCTCTCCAAACACCCAGGCACCTCCTCCCTCTGGAAGAGCCATTTGGCTAATGCAATGTTTGCACATGGTGATGTGGAGCAGGCTGACCGAGACACTTTCAGCTCATCCCCTTCCCTGGATGCTCCAGGACCAGCCCAGACCATTTCCATCCTCAGGCATGAAACACCAGGCTTGATAGATCTCAGCTCTCCTGAGTCATCACGGATTTCAACAGATCCCTCACTGTGTAGTTCTACAGATCAAAAAAAAGCTTGCCTTTCCCTTTTTGCATGTGGTTTGTGATCATTCAGTTGGGGGTCACAGTACAACTAACTAATCTTCAGGCTTACAGGGCTTTTTGCCATCAGCAATTCAGCACAGGGGAGGGGAATAAAATTATTTCTTTTCTTTGTCACTGGCCCTCACACTAATATCACAGTACTGAATGGGATCAATGAGAATGTGCTGCTGCACTTCCTTAATGCTTTATTACAGGCACCAGGGTCCTGCTAAACAGCATAATAAAATATCAATAAATAGACTGTTTGCTGTAAAGGCTCCTTCTGCTTCTGCAATTTCTCCACCTCAAGCACAATTTCTGCAGCTTGGTATGTTTCAGCATAGCCAGAGGGTACTCTGGTATGCGGGGAGAGAAGAGAATGGATAAGATGGGTGAATGAAGGGATGGACTGTTGGCAGGCAGAGGGATGCTGGTTTTCAGAGCCTGGAAAGAAACAGGCACGTCACCAGAGAAACACTGATGCCCACTGAAATTGTTCTGCTTTCAGCTTTCTGCGAACAACAAAACCCAAAATTGTTCATGAAAAAGCAAGACTGATTCCCCTCACTTAATCACAATCCCAGACAAAAAGAAACACAGCAATGTTTTCCTTACAGTTTTTAAATCGAGATTTTGGGCACTGTTGGCAAGAAAGGACATTTCACTGGAAAGGTATTTAATACATGTACAGAAGTAGGGAAAAAATATAAAAGGGCCTACATGAATCATTATGATTAAGCCCAGACAAAAATGGGTTTCGATGATTGATGAAAACCACCAGGATTTTCATTCTGGAAATAAAGGCTTTGACCTTCCCCCAGAGCAGGAAATCCTCTATCCATCCTGCTCCTCTAACCTGCTCCATTTTTGATATAATCTTTTCTTTAGCTCCTCTGCCTAGAATATCTCTGCAAAGCTCCTCTGCTGAGAGACAGCTGGCTCTGTGATGCAGCGTGGTATAACACAGACCTCCTTTTTTATTAATAGCTAGCGGTCTACCCAAGCCTTTGGGTTAGCGAGGGCTCCATGCAGCCTGGCTCTGAATCTCAGCCAGCCTGTGCCTGAAAAATCTCTGCTGACCAAGGTCTGTCCTCCAGCTTCCCCCTGGGGGCTTTGGCAAAGCACCTGATAAAGATGTCTTCTGCGCGTCTGACATCAAGCTATCGTGCTGTTTACAAGAGATCTGTCACAGACAAGTGCCTTCTGTACAGAAGCCCGTTTCCTCCCCAGGCAGAGAGCAGAGGACGTCCTAAATTAGCTCCCAAGGATGGAGTCATTCCAACACACCCAAACACAAACTAAGCCATGCTTCAAGCTGCACGGAGCTGCATCCCATTATGAGTTTGGCTTATGACCTGTGAACTCTCTCTCATTTCTAATCCCCTGCCTTTTTTGTTCGCCTTACCAGTCTTGCAGTTTATCCACAAATTCTGCTGGAGAGAGGGCAAAATTTGGAGGCGAGGGACGGGAGATGGCAAGGCTGAAAAATGCCTGCTGGGAATGCTTTGGAAGTCACCCAAAAGTAGGAATACATCATTGTTAATATGAAACAAAGCAGACAGGAGCCCTGCCTCATGGGCTGCAACCCACTCCTCTCAGGCAGGCATGCAGCACCCAAGATCCCAGCTTACAATAGCAGCTTGCAGATCTATGGGGACAACCCAGAAGCTTTGTATGTCCAGGCCCCTGTTGAACAAATATCCACCATGAATTAGGGTTTTCCATGGCCTCTCTCCCCTCTCTGTCACTATTCCGTGGAGCGGAGCGAGGTGCTGTGCGTGCCTGTGTGTGTGTATGGAAGGGGGGGTGTGTGGTGTGTGTGCGTGGTGGCATGAAGTGGTGAAGGGTTCATTTCTCTAATCATAAATTCAGCCTCCCGTAAATTCAATTCCATGATGCTGCGCCTGTGACGTCAGTAAATCACAGCCATAAAGCGGGGAAGGCAACAGCAGCATGCAAAGGGAATGTAAATGTGTGCGGGGAGCCGGGGCCATCACTCACACCGGGTTGCTGCTGAGCTCAGCCGGGAGAGGCTTCCCTGGAAGCTGCACAGGAGGAGATGCCTGCACCAGCTCCTGCCCTGCGAAAGTGGCAGCGCCCTGCATCCCCCCCAGCAGCCCCTGCCTTCGCCCAGCAAAGGCCACGTCTTGCAGAAGGAGATGGAAAGCGTCTCCTTGGAAGCTGACTCAGCTGAATGGTCCTTTGGGTTCAGTGGAGGATACCTGGCATCTCTGGCAGGCTTTTGACTGGCAGATCTCATAATATTTGTCTCTCTCCATAAAAGTTGATTTTCCTCATTTTACTGACCAAATTTTTCACAGAGGAACAGCATTTAACGTATGTTTGATGCCTGTAGTACAGAGATGGGTGCATAGCTGTACAAAAGATGGTGGATTGTTCCTGTTCATAACAGATGAGTTTCTGCCTCCAGAAGCATCCTTAGACTCCCACTGAAGGTGCTTCTGCCTCACATACTGCAACACATAAAATCCCTTCAGATCTGACTAAGTGGGAAGGGACTGCAGATATTCTCAGGGGTGAAGAAGGAGGCATTTTTGGCCTGATGTCTGTGAAAGATCCCCAAAGACTTTGGAGGATGCTGCTGAGAACTCTGCCTCCCCCTGTGCACTGAAAGCATCCCGATTTGTTATCGTGGCTGAATTCACTCTGCCCAAACCCCTTGCTTCTTCAAAAGCAGATCCCAACCAGCTTTCACATCCAGGTGACCTTCTTGAGGGACGCTTCCCCCTGGCCACCCGCTGCTTGGCCATCACATGTGTGCTTCTTGGCAGCCCAACGTGACACTGACCTCAGCTTCCCTCCTGCACAGGCTGCTGCTTGGCAAAGCAGAGGCCAATCCAGCAGCGGCTTGCTGACAGCCCCGCGGGTAATCATGACGAGCAGGGAGAGCCTGCCATGCCCTCTGTGCCTACAGCACTCCAGCCCACTCCACCTCCTTCCCCGTACCCCCTCTTTGAGTCCCCTGCTACACCAGTACAACCTACTGGGGATTTGGCCCCCTCTGCTTCGCTGTGTCACCCCCCTTGTCTCCACCTGCCGTTGCAGGGTGGCTTTGTGAGCCCCTCAGCTGTCACAGCGCATCTGCCGGCCACCTCCGCCCCACCGCGAGTGAAGCTAATGCTGTGTGACATCTCACTCCCAGCACATCACACACCGAAGACGAGACCAGCTGAGGCTGCTCCCTGCTTCCCGTCCTGGAAACTTCCAGCACCAGACACCTAAGTCTCCCCGCGAAGAGCTTTTCCAGGGTGATGGAAGGGGTTTTTAATGCATCTGAAATCAGCGTGTCACAGGCTTTGCCGCCTCCTTTCTCCCCAGAGCAGGGTGACTAACTCAGCAGCGGCAGCAGATTGGGTCACGGGCTGACTCCTGCTCTGATCCAGCCAAACCAGGAGAGGCCACGTCAGAGGAGGCTCAGGGCTGCCAGGAGCAGGCAGGCTCAACGGCTTCTCCATACTGGGGGCTGGCTGCAGCGCCCTTGGCTGTGCATGGCAAAAGCCATCAATAAGGTCTGCTAGCAAGGAAGCTGGGCAAAAGTTTCTGTAGAAATAACTCGTCACAGCCCCACAGGCTTCTATTTGCTGCCTCCACTCCTTCTCTGTGGAGAGACTTTGTGCAGAGTCACAGACAGGCAGAGGCCATTTCTATCTGCAGCCATCTGGGTGCCTGTGCTTCATCCACTTGCTGATAAAATGCCCCTCACCACAGAAACAAAGAGCACCTTTAAAAAAAAATAATAAAAAATCTACTTGCCCTCTACCTTCAAACCACGCTTCACTTCTGATTGACAGCTTGGGAAAGTTCCTAATTATGTCCCCTGGACACTTTGGAGGCGACCCACCCCAGAGCATGATTTGATGGCTCAGCGAATGGATGGCCTCGTTTGTACTGATTTATATTACAGAGCCAGATCTGGCCTCATCAGCCGGGCTTGACCTAGTTTTTCTCTTGCATAGGTCAATAAAAACACAGCAAATAGAGCTAATCAGACACTGAGGATGAACAGTTAATTTGGGCTGGTCCAAACTTACAGGAACACTGCAAACAGTGCATGAGGAAGGAGAGAATAAATCTCTAAAAAGTCAAAGGGAATTATACAAAGAACATACCATTTCCAGGACAGATAATGCGTAAGGCTTTTTCTTTCTTTTTTTTTTTTCCCCCTTTCATTTTGGTCTGTCTGCTTCTGGTGGATGCTGCACAATTCTCCTTCCACTGAAAACAGGGAGGATTGGTCCCTTCTCTGCACTGGGGTTATAAGCAATCACCAAAAGGGCATGAAGTCAGACAAAAAACAAAGAAAAGAAAAAAAAATAATGTGCTCAGCTGGCTCTAGAGTGTCCAAATAAATCCTGAGTAAATGCCAGGCTGCCTTAGTCACCGGCTCTAGCAGGAGAAGGACAACCTCCGTTAAACTGCCTGTGTGGTGAGAGGAACAGTGGCCACACGAGAGAGCTGGCTGCACCGTGGCATCGTGCCACTGCCGTGGGCACAGCGCCGGCGGGACCTCGGGCAGGGCTGGGCTGAAGGCAAGCAGGCACAGGGGAACACACACGCTGCAGAACGTGCCTTACAAAGCACACACGTGCGAGGCACGTACAGCAGGGTTAACCCACACACATCGTCAGGGACATCCTAACCAAATGCTCCGTTTCCGTGCAAACGCTGGCTCACACGTGACATATCAGAGATCTGCAGAAAAACACGTCTGCCCACCAGGATGCAGAGAGACACAATGCCTTACAGCCACACACATGCCATCCCTCCCCGGCCCATCGCACCACATGGATGTGATGTCTGCATTCAGGCATCGGCATAAATATGTCCAAGGCAGAATGTACCCCCATGCGCGGAGGTGGTGTGCAGGGACACAGCCATTTTCTGTGCTCCTGTGGCCATTGTGTCCTGCCCTGATCCCCCTGCAAATGTAGCATGGAAAAGGTGTACTCAGTGCAAATATATTTCCCCCTACAGCCACACTCGAGTATCAGTCAGGACGGATGCTGACCTGTGTCACAGGAGGTATGCAACACAGCTCACGAAAGAAAATCTCAGGTGGGAGTTACACAAGCCATACAGACACACATCATACAAACCCTGTGCACCAGCACAGCCCTATCCCCCAAAAACACAGCCTACAACCTATTGAATGGCTCTCACTTAGCAACCTGCCTGCTTCCAGCTCTGCAGCAAAGACCTACCAACAGCCCTGACGAGGGACCATACCTGTTAAGCTGCTCCAAGCCCTTGCCCTGCTGGGGTAGCATGCCAGCCCCTGCTCTTGTCTCTCCTTTCTCCTGGCTCTTCCCTCACATGGAGGTTTTCATGCCTCAATGAGCCCAGGCCTGAGCGATGCCCTAACGAGGGCATCTCCCATCCACCTGCCCATTATTGCCACACACAGTGGCTGCTGAGCAGAGTCAGTTCATTTCCCTGGGACAATTAATAGTCGCTTTCTCCTGTAGCAGACACGCATGAGCCCGCTTTGCAAAGGGGGCAGGAGGCAGTGCCTTCCCCAGGGAACGTTATTCCCCCCGGCAGCTGCAGCAGAGCCTGCCCCCCTGTCTGCAGCCACTGCTGCCATTTCCACTCAGGGACCGTGGCTTCAGCGCTGCAGGCGCTTGGAAGCAGCCTCGTAAGGGCAGGCAAAGGGGCCAAGGTCAGCCCTACCCACGCTTGCACTCAAGTGAGAGCAGCCAGCATGGCACTCCCATGAGAATAAAAGCTGGCACGGGCATGCTAGCAGCAATGAGTCTCCGCTTCTGGATGGAGCTGCGATGCTCAAACTGGCCTCGAACCACCCAGGGAAAGAACATCAATCCCTGCAGGCACTGAGCAGCTGAATCCCCAAAAAGGAAACGGCGGGGCTGTCTGTATGGGAGGAGAAGCAGGGAGAAAAGAGGGGCTAATGCAGGGTGGGCACAAGCTGAATCAGCCCATGAAGGGCTACAGGGCAGTGTGGCTGAATCCTCTGTTGGGTGAGACACAAAGGACAACAGGGCAGAGCAGAGAGGGAAGGAAGGGCTTCCAGGCCACTGCAGGGTTGTGCAAACCCACCTGCATGTTCCCCTGAGCCTGGATGTATGGGGACCAGGCTCCGACCACCACCATGGGGAGAAGGTTTGCCTACCACCAGAACTGCACCAAATACCTTCACCAGACGGAGGGGGAGAAGCAGCAGGCTCCAGCTCTGCCTGCCCATGTGCCAGCTGCTCTCTCAAGAGATGCTCATGTGTTTGCAGCAAGGGAGAAATGGCAGCTGACAAAAGTTATTCCCAGGCAATTAGCCCCAAGAGGCCGGTGAAGGCTGCAATTGCTGTGCTGCATTGCATCCCTGTTTGACTGTACCATTGCCAGGGCAGGGAGAAAAGGAGCAGGAGCTGAACGCACAGAAATACGCTTGTGTACGTGTAGGAGCTCCCACTGCTCTCCTTGAAATATGACAGGGTATTTCTGCATGAGGATGCAGGGCAAATGCAGCTCTGAGACCCGGTCCTTGGCCTCAGCTTTCTATGTCTTGGCCCACTCATTGCAGTAACTAGAAAGAGCTTGATGCTTTCAGAGGCTCCTTTTTAGGGAGGGAGTTGTGCAATCCCAGATGCTTGCAGCGACACAGCCAAGCTTTTTCTAAAGAACTGGCTATTCAAAAGATTACAGTATTTAATGTGAGCTTGGTACGGGAAGGACTATCAGCAAGGTTAAGTTCCTAGGCTGATGTCCTTGCACTGACGCAAATGCAAGTGGCGTATGTTCACCCCAAAAAGAGAAAATAGAGCAGTGTTTAAGGACACTGGAGATACTTGGGGTTTATTTCCCATATTTAACCACCATGCACCATAGATCTACCATCCCTTGGAAAGCAGAGCAGGGCCAGGCACAGGAATCCAAGAGCCACCAGCTGATGCTAGCATCCATGAGAGGCTTGCCCTCCTCCTGCCTCCAGGAAAACTCCGCTTTGGTGTGCCACGCTGCCAGGACTCCAGAGAAGAATCAATATTTGCAGAGCAAACTCATCTTTCTGCCTGCTGGCCCTCACCACATCCCACTCCGCAGCATTGTCCCTGCGTCTCTGGTGCTGGAGCATCAGCGTAATGTGATGTGACACCTTCCCCCACACTTTGTTATAAATATCATGTTTCACTGTAACTGTGTCTGACACCCCCTTCCAGGCACTTTCTCATGCTCCCAGCCAAGATGTGGGCACATGCAGATCCCCCCAGCCCGCACTGTCTCTAGTGGCAGGGGGCTGCCCTCCGTGCCCTCTCCTTCCCCACCAAGAGCGGCAGTGGGATGGGGTTGTGTAGGGTGAGCCATCTGCAGCGATTCCTCTGTGCTCAGGCTGACTCCCCAACAAACAACGCTGCTACATCACAGATCCCTCCCTTTCTTCTTCCGTGAGATGGATTCTCCATGACCAGAGTCCGTTATTTATTTGGAGAGCAGAACCATCTCCTCACCACCATGCCCCACCACCTCCCAGGGCACCCCATTCTCAGGCGTATGCGCTTGTAGTTATAGGAAAATGCCACTAGATGTCTGCCAGGGCTCTGCACAGTGCCTGCTAGGGATGGCTCTGGTAAACAAGGCAGACAAGGCTGGGGTGCAAGCAGTGAAAAAAAAAAAGAAAAAAAAAAAAGGTCTCCATTTTCCATTTATTTCCTTCTAAGCAATGTAGGGAAGCTGAGTATTATCTCTGCGTACTGTAAGTTCTCCTCTGGTTTCATTGCAACTGTTTTTAGACGGGTTTTGAAAAGTTTTCCCCTCAGCACATGAGAGGACAGCAGGCTCAGGAAGGTGGCAGCCCTTCTGGAAAGAGGGGACAGCCACCTTCACACGCCTATTTATTCCCAAGTTGGGTTCTCCTGCCTGTGGGGACTGAGACAGTGCCAGGCTGGGAGCAGGAACTGCAGGTGGGATGGGCAGTGATGGAGCTGCCCCTGCTCCTGGAGTCTCCCTGGATTCTGGGAGCAGAGGGTGAGCCCTGGAGCTGCTGCCCAGGAGCCATCTCTGAGGCTTCTTCCAGCAAAAGGGCAGCTGCAGCTTTATAACTTCACCTTTTGGGTAACTCTCTGCAGCAGATGCAATGCAATTACCGTCACTGATGTAAGCGCAATTACTGCTCGAGCTGCTTGAGAAATGCCAGTTATCTTTCAGAGGAAATTTGGGAAGGAAATCATCTCTTTTTGTGTTTCGGGGAATTTTAAATTTCCTCTAGCTTCTTTTTCTCTCTGAAGAAAAGTATGAGAAGCATGCTTTTTTCAAATACTGTTGATGTAAAAACATATTAAGGAAACAGAAGAAAAAGCCAAGAAATTTGTAAGAGGGAAGATACTTTTGAGTGGAAAAGGGTGCATTTTACATATTTTACTTTCTTTTTGAAATCTGGAACCAAAAATTTGTATTTTTCTATTCCAAGGGTATTTATCCATTTATGTACTATAATTAGTTTGAATAATATATTAACCAGCTTTACATCTGGGTCTACCCTGTAGAGGTCAGGATAGCACAGGAGCCTCTGCATCCAGAGCTGTCCCTCCCCATGGCTGCACCACCCAGCTCCAAGCCAAGGAGACTGTGACAGTCACGGAGGAGGAAAGCAAATCTCCTTCCCTTTTGCTTCACAGCTGGAAGCCCAGTATGGGACCAAAGGGGCCACTGGTAAAATCTCCCTGAAAGGCAGCCAGCTGTGCGCTGGCTGGGAGAAAAAGGCAAAAGGCGGTTAAAAAATAATGGAGAGGCCAGTGGAGAGAGAGACGGAGACAGGTACTTGGCTCCCAAGATCTGGGGATGTAACGAGCACAAAGCATTTGGAAACGCTCAGAAGCTGTGTCTGAAAAGCTCCCCTGGCTGATGTGTCAAGGAGCTTCCAATCGCCTTTCAAAAGCTTCCCTTCTCTCTGCTGCGGCTCGCTCCCTTTGTAATGGGTGGCTGTTTCTAATTATCTGTAAATGTTAAATGTTCCCTAATTCAATCAGAACAACTTGTTCACAGATGGCAAACCCTTCATCTGCTCAGTTTTCAGCAGAGTCTCTGACTCAAGAACCATTGATCCCTTTTTTTTCCAGAGAGGCTGGCTTGAGACACGCAAGAGGTGTGGGAGGTAAAGGAGCATGCAGTGTACAAGAACCATTCCGGGTCTTTCCCTTTTCCCTTGACAGCCCCCACACCATCCTCTGCCCCCATGTAACCCTCTCTCCTGAGCACAACTCTGGTAGACACGTGGCTTGGGTTCGTCCCTCCTCTTCTCCTCACTGCCGTATTATGGCTCCTTGTCTCGACTGAGCGAGCAGTCCTGTCCAGAGCCACCTCATCCCAGCCCGCAGTAGGTACATGATCTGGTGTCATGGATCCTGATGCAGTTTTGTCACAGGCCTGTGGTTCACCTCACCCTGCAGCCCAGGTCAAGCTCAAGCCCGGCTGATGTTGGATCTGTATTTCTGATCTCATTGCCTGCTGGTGAACGGCACGTGCCGATGCTCTCTGTCCTTTCTCGTTCCCTGCTCCTAGCACATGCGCTCGGTCACATCTATCTCCTTCATCTTTAGCACTATTTTCTCTTGCTGCTGGTCCAGACTTGTTAATTAGGGCAGAAAACTACTGCCCGATGCCCAGGAACAGCTGTAACAGAGATCCTAAATCAGGTATCCCCATTCATGTCACTGAAATTTGCAATTTACACTACACAAGCCAGGGGGCATGGGGAACAAAGGAGGGTGGTGGTGAGGTTTTCTCGTTAAACCCAAGGGAAACTCTTTTTACTGCCGATTCCTAATGATTTATTGAAGCATCTAGTCTTCCCCTCAGACCTAGAAAAGGGTCTTGCCTTTGATCAACCAGTGACTCACCATCTGCAGCCGAGGTGATATACGACAAATGCAAGCTATTTCTGCACATGGAAGAGGAGAAAAATAGGCCTCATCATCACTGGGAGGGTGGGAAGGATGAAAAACAAGCCGCCCACAGGATAATGGTGGCGGGGCTGCTCCCCCAGCACCACAGCGGAGTGCCTGGCTCCCCACGGCAAAAACGCTGCTGCGAGGGGTTGTGTGGGGGAGACTCTTACGTCTCAAACAAATGGCTCTGTGCCAGGATAGGAATAGAACAGCTTAAATTATACTCTTCACGTTGCATTGCGGGGCTGGGCAGGGGTCTCCGTCAGCCACGCCGACCGAGCGGGGCTGCGAGCGCAGCCCACAGCATCCACAGCCACTGCTGAGTACATCGTGCTTCCAGCTCTGGACCTGCTCTTTTCAATATCCATCCTTTCCTTCCTCATGGCATAGCCACAATCTAATCACTTCCAGATCAGGAAACCATATTTCCTGGAAGCATTTTTTTTTTTTTTTTTGCAAAAATTTCCAGCCGAATCCTGGCACAAAAATGAAATCCTTAAAGACCCCTAAACTCCTTCCATGACATGCCTAAAACCTGAAGTATCCCCTGCACCGTCCCTCTAGCCTTTGCTTCCTGACTCTGCAAAAATGCCTTTAGAGAAAAGACCATCCACTGTTCAGAGAAGGGAAACGTTTCATTGTTCAGGACACAAGCAGATTCACAGCTAACATCCAGCCACCCATGAGAGACTCCCAGCACAGCGAGGTTTGCAGAATCGCTGCTCCATATCCTCCAACAACTGGCTAAGGAGAAACAAAGTCATTAAAGTGTGTGTTATACTCGCTGGAACAATCCTTGGGCAGAAGCTTCATGCAGAGCCCCACTGGGCAAAGTGCTCTGCTGCTCAGGAGCGGTGATTAGGCAGAGTTTGTTAATGAAGCAGATTTTAGTGACTAAAGGCAAATGGAGAGAGAAGAGAGAGAGAGCAGACTCTTCATCAAATGGTATAATGTGGGCTTGCTGCAGCTGATCTTCAGTGGACATAAATCAGTTCAGTTCTCCCAGCTTTTATCATCTGACCCACGGGATGTGTGAAGGGCACAGCACCAACCACATCATAATAAAACTGCTCATCTTTGGCAACTGGCTTGCTGCAGATCTCAAAGCATTTTGCAGAGGTCCAAAGCTGCTTCAGAACCACAAAGGTTTCGCTTGCATTTCCAGACTTGCCTGTTTCACACTCTCCCTGAAGGTTCAGCTGCTTTAAATCAGGGTGATCCCCTCGAAGCAGAGGAGGGGGGTGTAAAGGGAACCTGAGTTAAAGCATAGTCAGCCCTGCTGTTCTGATCTTGCTGGGCCATCCGCCTCTGTAATGAAAATCAGCATCACCCTGTGGATACCAGCAGAACATGACCAATTTACTCTGTCTGAGGCACTGTTCCCAGCTCTATGGTACGTGTTTTGCCCTGCGTGAGAGATGAAAGGGTGGATCAGAACTCTTAAAAGACCCAACGCAGTTTTAACCGTGCACAGATGGTGTGTACAGGAGGACTGCATGCACAACATCCCCAAACGCAGAAAAATATGCTTCCTGTTCTCTTCTTCCCTCTTCTGTCATCCTCCTCCCCATCTTCATACCTTTCCTCTCAAGCAGGAGCAGTGGGTCTCTACAGCCACAGAGATAATTCCCACCTCCCCCAGCAGACCGCCAAATAGCCAGGTGTGATCTTCTTTCCCTCAGTGATGTAACTCCACCACTCCAAGGACCCTTGGAATTGCAAACCCTTGCTTACATACAGGTTCAGCAGGAGGTGGGGGAGCCTGTGCCTCTGCTGTGGTGCAGAAAGGCCATGAAGGAATGAGCTGGAGGTGAAGAGGCTTAGCAAAGGGCAGAGAGGCAAGTGTCCCAAAGTCATTTGTGACAGGAGGAAATTATGTCTGATGGGAGCAGGGACGGGTGGTTTTGGAGATACATCTCTCCTTTCCCAGAAGGAAACTGGGAAGGAAGGAAAAGAAGACCTCTCCAACCCCCCCAGTGTGCTAGGTGATGTACAAGCATGGAAAAGTAGAGAGACTGCCAACAGTTCTTACACAGGCTTTGCACGTGTCCTTCAGGCATATGCACCTCAGTTTGGCAAGCCTTTCTAACTCTCTGCAGTTAGCAGAAAAAATGAGGCATTTTCCCAGCCGCCATCTGATCCTTTTCATCAGTCACTGCTCTGCACTGCCCACCCACCCGTCCCTACTCATCCTTAGCCAAGCCCCTTCCCATACAGCCCTTCATCACTAGGGATCGATTTCCTATATTGACTGAGCAATGCCCAGCCATTAACGAGTTCATTTTCCATCACTTAGATGCAGATGGATTCCCTCAGGAGCCCAAGGGTCACCGAAGTTTCATTAACAGACACTGTAAAAGTATTTAAATACATTAAAAAAAATCACTCAACAAATGGAGTGAGCCCATAGTCCTACTCTTCTCAGGTTATCTTAAGAGATAAAAGAAACCTTTGCTGCCCACAGAAGGACAGAAAGCCCTTAACAGCTTGTCCCTGCTATTATCCATCTCACAACACATCACCTCTAAAGAGGTCCAACTTCCCATAATGCTCCAGATGGGAGCCATCTATATTCATTTACTCATGCTCTGGCTGAGTGTGTTCCAGCCACTGAGGGCTTCTGGCCTCTGAGCTTTCCTGTTAGCTGTGACACGTTGTCTGGGGGTAAACTGAGGCACGAAATGATGAAGACTCGGACCCACAGCTGGATGCTCAGACACACTAGCAGAATAGATATCCTAGGCAGGCACTGGGAGCTCTGCTGCAAAGTGAATTCTCATCCCAATTGTTTATATCAGGGCAAAAAAAAAAAAAAACATAATGGAGCCCTATTTGGCCTTGAACACAACACAGAAGATCACAGGGGAAAATATGTGTCAGAAATACAAGCTGAACTCAGGAGTTTATTTCTGCTGCTAAAAGATTTCTGTCTCCTTGCCACAGATCTCTAGAAGACATGCTGAATTCTACTACTCTGAAGCTCCCTGTAGAAGCTGGTTTAGCTGTCACTCCATGAGAGGAGGTTTGGAACCCAGAAACACCAACAAATCTCCACCAAAAACATGGCCACGGAAAATTCAGCCCTGCAGACAGTTTCCATTGTAGGCTCATTTATGTCAAGCACTCAAGCTACACATTCAAAAAATATGCAAACAAAAATTTAATGTGACATTTTTCTCCTCGCTTGGAAAGAGATGACTCATTAAGTCAGTCTCCAGCTCTTATTGGGTGCCCAGGACGCCAGGGTCTCACAGCACTTTGAAGTATAGTCACATCATCCCCAAACATCAGGACATAGGGCAAATAAACCTGGCTCCCCCAACTCCCAGGCCTGCAGGAATCCTTTCTCCTCATGGGAAAGATTTAAAGTACCATAGATCTACAAATTTTTTCCTAGTATCTTCTTCCATCACAAAGAAAAAAATCCCAACCAAACAGCTAGTGGTAATTAGCAGGCACAGCCTGGCTCTGTGGCTGATTGAGTGAAAGTCTGGATACACTTGCCATGGGGATAAATGCTCATCCTCAGTGCCAGGCCAGCAGCTCTGCAGGGAGATGGGCAAAGCCTCCCTATCCAATTGCTTTGGAAAGGTCTCATGATCTCTCAGGAGCTCAGCATAAGGAAGGTGACCTCCTCCCTCCAGCACCTGCAGAAGGAAGCAGAAGCTCATGGACCTCTGTCCATGGACAACTGCTCCAACAATTAGACAGGAGGAAAGAACTGGCCCGTGAGGAGGGGTTTGACCTCTGAGAGGGAACGGGAACATCATTTCACCGGCCCCTCTGCAGTTACTCTGGGCTGACAGAAACATTTCCCTTGGAGTCCCTCCAAACTCACATCGCTAACTCCTCAGACTGCAGCAAAATTCCTCTGAATAGACATCAGCCAGGCCCAGTTGGCATTTACAAAACAGGCTGCAAGGGGGGTTACTCTAGGTCCATGAAAGCCCCCTTTGGAGTAAAGCCCCTTGCTTACCCTGGACGGTGGAAGAGCATGCCCAAGAGACCTCCACCACACGCACGGCGATAGCCTCCCCTTCTCACTCACAGGAGATTCATTAATGCCGACAAGGTAAACTCCGGCTGTATTATTCATATCTGTATTTATCAAGTATTTATGCTGACAACCTAGAGGGCGATAAATCAGCATCACCAGGATGTGTTGATTCCTGTGGCCGATTCTGATGCTGACAAGGCTGCTGCCTGCCTCCCTGGTGGAGGGAGCAGAGGGCCCGGCTTGCAGGAAAACAGCTCGTTTGTGACAGACGGAAATTAACGGCCTGGCTGGAAGAGGAGGGGGGAGAGAGAGGACAATCTTTGCTGGATGTGCCTCAGAAGCAAATGGCAAGGATTGAATGGGGAAGCTGCTTGTGGAGCAGAAACCTTCCCCCGCCTGGATGTGGGTTTTAACAAAGCTCGCACTTGCGTGGCTGTGCCAGCCAGGAACGGCTCTTGGGCTGCTCTTACTGCAGATTTGCTAAAGTTAATGCATTGGAGTTGCTCCAGAGCAACACCTTGACAGGGGGAAGTTGATCTGGTCCAACTGCAGGGACTCCAGCCCCGTGACAGTGTCATCCAGAGTCACCGTGGTGGCTACAGGGGCATTGCTCCCCATTCACAGCAGCAGATCTACTGTCATAGCGTCAAATTTACACCCTCCTGCTATTGACTTGACAGCCTGCAAATGAGACAGGCCTGCAAACCTCTTGACTTTTCGTCCTGTTATCCAAAGATCAGGTCCCAGAAGAGCTTATGCAAGAAAAGAAGCCTATTTGTCCAACCACTAAAAGCACAAGGCTTATTTCCACTTGTAAATTTACAGCAAGTTCTGATCCCGATTCAAATCCGAAGCAGAGCGTGCCAGTGAATTTCCAGTTCAGGAGAAATCCTCTCTGTGGCTTTTCCCTCATGGATGGCTGCACAGCAGCCTCTAAAGCCCTCCGTCAGACAGCTATTCTGGGTACTGGTTTGGGACTCGGTGTCCTGCCTTCCTTGCCATGCATGGGCACTGCCAAGGCACTCAGGAAGGCAGGGCTGCAGTGCTGCTCAATAATGCATGCTATTTTTTAATACAATAACCGCCGAGGCCTGTGCGCTCTGAATGAGCTGTGCCAGCGCCGGGGAGAGCCTTTCGGTTCAGATGTTGGAGCCGAGAGACAAGCCTTGAGGAGAAGAGCGAAAATTCCCCTTTGCTGGACTTCATTAGCCGTGCTGGGAACACGTGCCCTTTGAAATATTTCTGCCTATTTCGTTTTATATTTCTCTGCTGTGTTTCCTCTCTCCGTGCCCTCGCCTCCCTGCCAATGGTGTGTTTAATCTCCCGCCTAACACCAGCCCTCTACGCCCATGTGTGCACACACAATCCCAAGCGCAAGCCTGAGCCTTTCCCTGCTCCTAAGACGGACCTTCTCATTCCTTCTGGGATGTCAGCCCCTCCGGGGAAGAGGAGAGCTCCTTCCACCCAGCGCTGAAGCAGCTTTGCCGAGGGGCAGACGCTGGGGCAGATGATGCTGCCGGGCTGCGGAGGTGGGATGGCTCTGCCGGGGCTCGGAGCCCCCATCCCCCGCCGCCAGTGGGGCAGAGCCGGCCCTGCTGACACTAGATGGTGCTCGGCAGTTGTGCTGTTGGTGCCGCCGTGCCCGGCTCTGGGGCTCCCCTGGGGAATCGCACCGAGGCACCGGTCGGTTTCGCCCGCTTTTTCCTCTGCGCCCCCCCCCAAAAACGCTCCTCCTGCCCCGCAGCGGGCATGTGTCTGCCCTGGTGGCATCCTCTGTACCCCCTCCTCCTGCTCCGGCACTGCCTCGCCCCTCTTCCAGCAACGGAAGGCACCTCAAGAGCACTTGGTACCCTTTTCCTAAGTTACCAACAGATGCAGCCTCCTTCCCTTCCTCTGCCCAGCTCAGAGGAGACCCAACACTAAAAGCCTCTCCCAGCAATAACTTTACTGTCCACGGCTGGAGTGGAAGGTGTGTGTTGGCACAGAAAGCCAAGAAGAAAATTGTGGACCAAATGGCTGCATGGTGCAGTGGTTTGAGCTAGACACGGATGCTGCTTGCAGCAGCTGCACCTGTGCAAGAGTCTTCCAGCCCAAATTCACCCCCGGTTTGTGACTGGGTGGACTGAAAAGCACCCAGACTGGCCATCGTTGGGCATTTCCAAAACGTGGGTGGGTCCTCCCAAGCACTTCCACTTTCCACTGAAAGCCCATAGCAGAACTCACGCTGCATTCTGCAAGGCTGGGATTCCTAATCTCCCTGGCTTCTTTTCTCCATGTATAATGAGGATTATGGTTTTAATTCCTGCCTCACAAGGGGGTGCTGTGGGGATTGAGAGGGTTAAGGCACTCAGATAGCATTGCAGCAAGGCTATTACAAACCCTTCAACAGAGGGGGACAGAAAAAACCCACTGCTGTTTGCAGACTGCTTACAACTTGCATCAGCTTCCTTTAACTGGGAGGCAATTTTCTCACCAGTTCAGATTTAATTTCTTCTCCAACTGCTGGCCCTATCCAAAGAACAGCAGGACAGGAGTGACTATCAGCACCGAATTGCCTTCTGAAAGGATGGTGCTTTCAGATCTGAAGGAGTGTCTGCTGTCTGTACAGTGTATGTGTGTGTGTATGTATGTGTGTCCATGTAAGCATGTAGGAGGCTGTATCAGGAGAGCTCAGAAGTGAAGCCAAGCAGAGAATCAGCTCAGGAAGCCCTTTGCACCTCTGATCCCTCATTGTTGACTGTGCTGCAGACACATTATGTGTGTTTACAGATGAAAAAGCAAAAATAAAACTGATGCCGGCTTTAAAATTCTGTTCAGCACAGCCTTCTGCACTGATTCAAAATGTTTATAAACACAGAAGTTAATGTAATCAGCACTGCAGCAAATACACACCAGGTACACGGCGGAGACAAGAGTGTCAAACGCGCTTCCAGCTCAGAATGACAGGCCTCTGCTGTGGGCTCTTCATCAAACAAAAGCAGCTGAAAAAACCCACTGAGGAATGTTTTAAAGAGCAATTCCTCCCCACCTCCTTCTTCCCTCCTTCCAGTCCGCTCTGGTAACCATAATTGTAAAAAATAATATAAGATGTCCATTCCCACTGAGCTTTTCAAGTCGCAGGGCCTTGCCAGACCGTGTGTGTGTGCAGCGAGCCACTGGCAAAGGCACAGCCCAGGCCATCCGTGGAGGAACTGGAGCTCACCAGTGTGGGGGAACTCCAGGGTGACAATTCCTCCTCCGATGGAAACACAAGCAGTCCCCTGAGGGCTATCCATCAGCCCAGCCCCATTGTTCCTGGGCATGTGCTGTGCTCATCCCTCGAGCCATGTGGCTGAGCTGTTTTGCCCTGACTCCAGCCCAGCAACCCTTCAGCCTGGAGAAGGATGTGTATCAGCTTGCCAGGGAAGATCCCATCCAAAGGAGTTGTGTGTGTCATTTCAGACCCCCTCACCAAACCTATCCCGAGTCCTCCTGCACATTGCCAAAGGACCGTGCTCAACCACGTTGGCCGGTGGGAAGGATTTTGGGAGGTGCGCGTGAAACGTCCTATTACAGCAGGTTGCCGCAGAGACGTTACCTCACATGTCAGCATCAGCAGAAAACTCTTCTGCTGGCTGAACAGCCAAAATGCTGGGCGGACAAAACAGTGCTCAACTACAAGCAAGCCTTNCATGGAACTCAGCTTTTTTTTTTTTTTTTTTTTCCCAGCCAAATGTTGTTTCATGCTTTAATTGCAATTTTCAAGAACTGTATTAGCATGACAACTTATGTAAGTGTCGGCCAAGTTACTACACCACTTCTAGTATCTGTGCCTAAAACAGATTTCACAGGGGTGTAGAGGAAGGGGCTTGTATAACTTTTGGATCTCTATTCTGATGGCTAGTTGCCACCTAAACTAAGACTTCTACCTTCCCTCAAAATCAGGAAGGGGTAAATATCACTTCTGTACAGTATTTGGAATTCTTTTCCTTGGGAAGGGGGCGATTACTCACAGCCCAGTCCTTCAGATTATCTGAAGCACCAGGTGGGTTATTCTTACCTCTCTTTGCTTCTAGTGGAATGTTTCTGAGCCTCAGAGTGGTTCATGTGTTCCTGTACTAGGAGTTTAAAGGATCTGCAACCTTTGAAACCAACAACTAGACCGGGATAGAACAGCCTGACCTATAATTGCAAGCACTATGGTGTATAAAGTAGTTAGGGTTCCTGCTCCCACGTTTCTGGCTGGAATGCACTTTAGAAACCTGCTGCTGGGAAGGTCAGAAACAAGGCAACAATCGGCAAAACCAGCTGACAGAGCAAAGCAGAAGGCAGCCCTATCAGCCCCTCAGAGGACAAGCTGAGACCTCCTCAAATCAAAAAAATAAGTATGACGCAATTAAATATGTTACATATTATGATCTTCCTCCCCTAGAAATAACAAAAACTGCCAAACCAAAGTATTCTGCTCCTGCCTTTCCTGCTCATGCAGAAGTCCCCTTGGGCTTCACGGAAATTTTGGACTCACAAAAAGCTGCAGAGCAGGGGCCCCATGGCACTGTGTAATAAATCTTGGAAGTTAACAGCCAGAACTGTGCCAAATGTGATGGGTTTTGCTTTGTGCAGAATCATGAAAATAATACATTCTGGCTCAATAAGTTAGGCCTGATGCACCAGGGCTAATGGTCTGCTGCTGCTGCTGCTTCTGCTGCTAATGGATTTGCATTTTTGTCTCAAATGTTTGAGGTCTATGATTTGGGATGCCAATGCCCAAGGCTCTATCAAATCTCGCATTGCTCTTGAAGGAAAATCTTAATCGTACCCCAGATGCAGCACTGAAATGTCACCTTGCTTAGATCAAGCTCTTACCAATCCCAAATTTTTCTTTCTGGGACTGGTTTGATTTGAGTTTGCAACAAACTGGGGGATGGGGAAGGAAATTTGCAAAGTCTGCTCTGTGTCACCTGCAAGCCCCCAGGAACAGGGTCCTCCTTCCTAGCCCTTGCAGTGGATGACTCCAGCAATCCCAGTGTTTGCCAAGCCATCACTGCGCCCCGCGGCCAAGCAGAGCACCAAAGGGCTGCCAAGGGTGAGAACAGACCCGCCTGGTGTGCTGCATAATCACAGCTTTGCCTCTTCTCTTTCCTTTCACAGAGGAAAACCTCTAGCTGCTGGGCCTGCAAAGGAAACCCTGAACTTGTGAAACTTGGGTGACTGACCCAAGATGTCCTTGCCTGGGTTTGCAGAAAGCTTGAAACACCAGTGCCTGCCCCACACACCCCAGCAGAGGGCTAGTTCAGAAGACTCCGCTCCACAAGCAGGATGCCCAGAGGAATCCCCAGTGGTCCTAAAGTCTATGAATCTATTAACTAAACCTCATTACTACGTAATAACTTTTGTTATTTTGGAACAAACCTTGTATCTGGCTAATCCGCTTTGCTACAGAGCTGCCCATCCTTCCCTCGAACAGGAATTAACTTCTAAAGGAATTAAAAGGAGGAGGAGACTGCTGAAGGGGTCCTTAGAGGTATCTTTTTATAGCTGCTGGCTGCCCCCCCCTTCCCTTCTCCACGATGTGTGGTATCCTTCCCCACTGATTCTGTCCTTTTCTGCTTGCCAGGCATTGATTTGTTCCCGTGTTGTTCTAATGGAGCTTGAAATCAACATGACTTTGTTGTTGGTTGTTGTCATTGTTGTTCACATCTTTGTTTGGGGTTCAGCATCCTTGTTGAGGCCAGGGCAGCTCCGGAGCTGGCATTAGCAGGCTAAATACCTCCTTAGCAAAAGATCCACAAAGGCTGTGCCTGTGTCCACATAATAAGGGCCGTTACAAAGCGCAGCAAACCCAGTGCCTCCCTCCTCCAGCGCATCAGCCCTTGTGCCGGTTCTCAATCCCCCCGCTTATCAGCGCACACACAATGCACCCAGAACAGGCTCCTTCTTCCAGCAGGCCCCGGGAAAAGGCTGCATAGTGCTTAGCATCAGCATGTAAAAGCACTGGGGAGGGTAAACCAGGTCCCATATGATCGCTGTGTCTATTTCACAGGCGGTTTATCCCAGGTGTTTAAGGGATAAGGACAGGCGGGTCGCAGCCATGGTCCAGCCGCTCCTCCATCCCTAAAAAAACAAGCCTGAAGTCCCCAAAACCTGGGTGCCAAAGGGCACCCTTAGGGAAGCTACAGCGAGCCACCCTGTGCTCCCGCATCATCCCCAGCGAGTCCTCCCTCCGAACAAAAGCCAGCTGCCGCCAGCAGCCGGCTGGAGGGGAGAAGGGGCGAGGCTGCTGGGGGGGGAAGCGGCCATCGCCCATCCCCGCGGTGTCGGGGCGGCGGCGTGGCGGCTGGGGCTTGCGGGGCAGCAAAGAGTTAACGCTGCGCCCTCCTTCCGCCGTGCACTGACATCACGCAGGAGAGGGCGAGCGCCGCCGCCGCCCCGCCCGGGACCGTGTGCGTGT
>VXBW01000014.1:0-201436 GCA_013400375.1 Thinocorus orbignyianus | reverse complement strand
GGGCGGCGGGGGTCGGGGCGGCCCCGGGGGGAAGGGTTGCGGGGTGCCGATGCGGGGGAACGAGGATGGGGTCGGCGTTTTGGGGTGCGCGCCCGGGTGCGGAGCAGGTGTGGAAGCATCTGCCCGAGGGTGGGAGAGTCGGGACCGATTTCATCTCTGGCTGGGAGAGGAACAACACCATCGTTTGTTTTGGAAGCAGCTGCAGGCAGTGGGCTCCGGAGCCCTGGGAGCTGAGGCGGTTTGTTTGCTTTTCTGGATCCAGCAACAACGTCTAGCGAGGCAGAGCAGCCAAGGCTTCCCGGAAAAGGGAGCCACCAGGCTGGGTGACGAGCACAGATGTTTGGGAGGGAGAGGTGGGAGATTTTAGCTGTCCAGCATCCCCAAAATCTCCGCTCCCCTCACCACACACGCTTCCCACGGGCTCTGGATTGCTCCCGGGTTTCAGACCTTCCTTTCACTGCTTTTGCACTTGGGTGCCTGACGGCATCTCTGACACATCCCTTTGGTTCCAGTCCATCCCTGGAAAGGAGGACATGGGCAGAGGTTTGGGTTGACTTCTCCTCGGCTCATTCAACCTGTCCCGGTGGTTGCAGAGCCACCCCAGGGCTTGGTGCTGCCCTGGGCTCTAGCACAGCTCTTAGAAGCCAGAGAGTGACCCACTTTGTGAAGTACCCTGGGGGGGACTCTTTTATTCTGCTCCAATGCAGAATGGGTTAATGCCATCCTGGAGGGCTTTCTGGAGCCGCCTGTCAGAGATATGGAAGGGGCACCAGCGATGGGTTTACAGTTCACAGAACGAACTGGGAAATGCAAATAGAAGTGAGGTTTGCTTTTCTGAGGCTGGGCTCCTGGTGGCTGGGTCTGCAGTGTGTGGCAGCGGGCACATATGCCGCCCCTGGGCTGGTGTCCAGCCGTCTGCAGGGGCAGAAGAAGCAGCCTGTGCCTGCAAAAGGAAGGGGGTCTGCAGCTGGAAAGGAGAAGTTGCGGTGAAGGCAGGGTGGAATTGCCTCTGCTCCTCCTCTCATTAGGCTGGGGCAGCATCCTAGAAGAGTATCCAGGCTCGCTGGGCTGTGACTCTGAGATGTGGCCACACTTAAGCAAGGTCTGGGCCAAAAAATGGCCATTCGAGCAAATGCCAGGGCCCAGGGTTCTCCAGTGTGAGCAAAGACAGAGATGATGACATCCAGGGCACGGGAGATCAACAGAGCACGGTGACTGGATGGTCCAGCTAAAGTGGGTGAGGGCAGAGGTGGAATGGGAGGGGATGGTGGTCAAGAAACCAGGAAGACTGCAAGAGGGGAAAGGTTTACAGAGGGGTGAGAAACCAGGTCTGGGTGTACCTCTGTATTCCCAGGACAAAGGGATCTGCTGTGCATTGCAAAGAGAGGTGATGGAAGGGACAGCCTGGGGCTCCCTGCACTCCTCTGTGCTTCCAGGCAGGTGCCTGGCTGAGCTCTGGCTCCTCACAAGGAGTCTCAGAACTTTCCATGCCATCCTTCACCTGCTATTCCCTCCTTCTCACCCCTCCACTGGGCAGCCCCATGCAGCAAACCCTCCCCACTGCCTCTGGGAAAGGCAGGGGAGGTGGAATAATGCTGCGGCAACTGTGCTGGGTAAGCCAAAAGGTCTGCTGCCCCGGTTCCTCTAGGAATTGCTTTCACCAAGGAGACACACAGTGACCCAGGGGCAAGCTGGCATCTTACCTTGTTCTGCCAAGAGAGACTTTTTTTCTCTACTTATTCTATTTTTGGATGTTCTCGAAGCTTGGCTGCCAGCAGTCAGGCAATCTTGTCTCCTGCCACTCTGCAGCAGTCCGATAGTTTGTCTTGCGCTGTCCCCCTGACAGCTTTGCCAGGATAAGCCGGTGGTGCATCTCATGGTGCCTTGCCAAGGAAAGGGTACAGCCAGCTATGTAATGCTCCGGGAAGATAATCCTTCCCGACCCCTGTCTGTGATCACGGAATACCCTGAAGGCTGTGTCGGCTCCACCAGTTTAGTGGTGGATGCACCACATTTGCGGGAACGGCTGATCCTTTACTACGTATTTACTCATTCATTCGTTTCATTCATTTGGGCACTTATGTGTGCTGTGGATACATCCCAGAGCAGGGAAGGACCATGCTCAAGTTCACAATGTCTTTGCCAAAATCAGCTGAGGGTCTGTGCGTAACAAGCCGTACATAAGCTTTGAATGCAGGCAGGCTTGCTTGTCACGGAGAACTTAGGATCCTCTGTTATAGGTGAATTCCTAACTGTGGACTTTGTTGGAAAATGTGGTTCCATACCTAGCGCCCAGGAATGGTGAGAGGAAGGCAGGAGACACTGCCTGCTTTCTGGAAAACCTTTCATGCTCATCCGATCAATGCCATTTCATTTTTGTTCCCATTCACGTATACTATCTCCCCCTTCTGACAATGTTAGCTTTTTTTCTGATAAGGAAATAAAAGTTCCCTGCTGTAAAAGCTGTAAGGAGTCCCTTACAAAAACCTGCTTTACAAATTGTCTTTAATGTGATCAGCTCAATCGTCCAGAACGGCTGCAATTCAGGGTTCCTGCAGCCTTCCATGCAAACCTGCCTGTCCGTTTGGAACCATTAAGCAGGTACCAACTCGGGCTGTGGTGTTGGGGCTTTGCAATATTCATATGAACAGGGCTTACTGAAAAGCCGTGGGGTACTGGCAAGGAGGGAGCCTAGGCAGCTGATTTTCAGAGCTTAGGAACACTTGCGGTTAAATTTACAATTTACAAGTCTTAACAATCTGTCTGTTTATCCCTTCCATGAAACTTACTACAGCCTGAAATGCAACCACACAGAGCAGAGAGGTTCATCTTGTGCTTGGTCCTGCAACTGCAGATCTATTTCCAAATGCTGTCTTCTGTCTGGGGATGGATTCCTGTCCGCTATCATTGGGCTACCTCGTGGGCTCTGAGAGGGGCCTGTGAGTCTTTTTTCACCAAACGCTTTGAGATCCTCAGCAGGGGATTGCTGGAGAGGTGTTTGAAGCTCTGACACAGGGTCTTTCCATCACGGTGCTTGAAAGCAGCATTGGCTGAGCGGTGGTGACCTGGAGGCCTTAGGTCAAACTTGGCTGCAGCTGGAGGGAGGGATCTTTTTGGGGGAGGTACAACAGCTCTCTGGAACAGTCAGTGTGTCACTGCAGGATCGGGTCCATCTTTTACCCTACAGAGCTGCTTTAATATCCCAAAGCAGCTTTGAAAAGGCAAAAGTTGGCAGTTTTGTTCAGCCTTCAGTTTGAGTTCTTAGTTGTTATTTTTTCTTTCCCCCACCTATCTCCTCCCAAAACTCAGAAACAACAACATGGGGCTATTTCAGGAAGCAAAAGAGTGTCTTTGGCTGATATTTTCCCATTAGACCTCGCTTGTCACGCTGGAACCGACCCGTCGAGTTTTAGCCCGGTGTGAATTGGTGAGCTCACGGCTGTGTCAGCGTGGGTGAGGCGACAGCCTGCACCGAGAGCCAGCTCAGCCCAGGAGCAGGAGGGTGTCTGCCCCATGGCCAGAGCCCGGGGACCAGCGTGGTTAATGCTGTTTGCTCTCTGAACCGGCAGTGTTAATCAAGCGAGAGCTCCCAGCCCAGTGCACATGGATCCCTGTGCAGGGAGACGTACAGAAGCAGGGGCATTGCCACATCCAGCAACACGGCTAGCGCCGAGGCCAGTGCTCACAATTAACTGGTGGCTGACGAGATGCCGATGCCGGCAGAGCCTGGCACATCCCTCCTCGCATCGCCCCTCCTCTGGGCTGCAACTCTGCCAGCTGCAAAGCCAACTTTACAGGGAGGCACCAGAAGGATCCTTTGGGCACCGCTCACACCTCAGCTGAATCAGGAAGGGAACCAGAAGAGCCGGTTGTTGTGACCTGCTTCCCAGGGCTGCGATTCCACTGGCACCCCTTGCCCTCTGCTAGTGCCACTAAGGCTGGGCACAGCCTGTGGTAAGGCAGGGGAGGGCAGCGAGTGGCCACCACTAGTCAGGGAGAGGCTTTTTCCCATCTCCAGCGTGCTGCAGACAGGCATGTGGGAGAGACGGTGGGGCAACACCAGGGGAAAAAAGATTTTTTTTTTAAAGAAAAAGAATTGAGGCTGTTGTGAATGCTGCAGGGATGAGTTGGTGAGTCCTCAGATGGCCGCAGTCCTCAAGGACTCTGAGAAAAGGTTTGCGTCTTGCCACATCATTGCTCGAGGTCGTGATGGCTCTTCCTCAGTCCTTTTCACAGGCCAGCAAGGCGCATTGGTGCAAAAAGCAGAAAGAAATGAGAGAGGGACAAAGGTGCTCCAATCCGAGCAACCCCTAGAGATCTTCTTGCTTTTTCAAATATGTCAGATTAAATCAGGGCAGCTCTGATGCAGGATGAGTTGGTGCTGCCAGCCACTGGAGCTGGGACCCAGTTTGCATTTGAGACACCTATTGTGTTAATTACCGGAGCGCAGCCATCCCAGCACAGAGAATTCAGAGCTGCAGTGAGGGATCCCTAACCCACATTATTGTTTCAGGTGGAAAATTTGTTTAACTAAGGAATGAAACCTCTCATGATACATCCTCTTGCTTTCCTCCTGGCTGCTGTTGAGCCCCAGATATTCTCTTGGCCTTACAGGTTTTTTTTCACTTCTCCCCATGAAGGGTTTATTCCAGGCTAGATAGATGCACGTGCCCCCCTAGCACACATGCACATACCCTCCCAGCTGGGTTTTCAGGGGGAATCCGTCAGCTGTGGAACAGAAGAGAAACTCCTGCCCAAGCTCCTCAAATGCAGAAGTATCATCCATAGCAGGAAGGACAGTTTCCTCTCAGTCTGTAATGGAGAGCCCCTGTTAGCCAGACATGTCCTCTCTGCCCTTCCACCATGCCTACATGCTAGGTTTAAAGTTCTGCATTTACAGTCGTGTCTCTGTCACACACAGAAGTGGGAAGTGAAATTTGCAGGTACAGGGAATAGCTTTCCCACCACTGTGTTATTTTGTGTGCCCCTTGCTGTCACTTCTGTGTGTCCCTGCCTCCGTGGGCATCCGAGGAAGAGTGGGGAGTTTAATGTCTTGCTGCCCGTTCGTGATTTCTCCCTGTCTCAGGGGCTGGTGCAGCCGTTCACGCAGGCTGGCATCATAAAAGCTGCGGCAGCTCTTGCCTCTGCAGCAGTCTCGAGGCAGATGAACAGCAGCTGCTGGGCATGAGAGGGGAGGACAGAGCTGTTTGTCCCCCTGGGAGGACAGGGGGTCCCAGCTAGGGAGGATGTTTGTGCCCTGCACGGCACAGGTCTGCACTGGCCGGCGCCAGGGAGAATCGGGCCAACGGTCTCTTGTCCCTCCAGCGTCTCTGTGGGGTGCTGGGGATGGATAGGAGGAACTGACCCAACTTGATGAACCATCTCTTCTCCATTCCCCCACAATAAAGCTGTCCCCGCAGGAGTTTTATAATCCTCCTTTGACATTATTTGGTGTGGTGCAGGAGGAAAGCTTTTCTAAGCACTATCCACCCAGCTCTGCCTCTCTCCCTTACTCTGCTCCGGGCCTGCCCTCCCTGGCTCTGAGCCACTCCAGTTGCAGACTGGTGCACAGCACTGCTTTCCATCTTCATTCGACATACGACTGGGCAGAGGGCAAGAGCTTAAGGAGAGGCAGGATCCCTGTGACTCTCCTCCCTGAAAGAGAAAACACAAGGAAGGGGTCTTCTGCTCCCCATCCCAGCCTATTTGCCTTTCTAACTGCGGGAAATAGCAAAGTGCCTCCGTCTGTTCCCAGCCATGCAGGGATGCTACAGAAGGACCTGCAAATCACATCACTGCCTTGAAGCAGCGGCAGGTACCAGATGGACCACCTGGCTGTGAGACAGCAGCTACTCCCAAGCCTGGTTAGTCAAGAGGACTCTGCCTCCATCTCTCTTGTCAGCAGTTCTCTCTCTACCTGGGGAAACCCGCTCATCAAACTGATCTTGAATCTATTTTTCCTTTCTCATGGAACATCCATTCCTCCCCCCGTGCTAGAGTGAGGCATCCGGAGGCATGGCCAGGACATGGACAGAGAGTCCATGCAGCTCACAGCCAGTGGCTAACATCCAGCGCTTCTGCTATGGTGACAGGCAAGAGCAGTTCCCAGCACAAAGGCCCGTCTGTGCAGGAGATGAGGGGGCTGGAGCAGAGTGCCATGCAGCCACCTGAGAGCAAAAACCAGCCTTGCTCTCTGTGTGAGGCTAAAGACACAGTATCACGACAGGCCACTGCAGAGCAGGGTCTGTAACCACATCGTGCAGGACCAGGGGGGACTGGATTTCAGCTGGCCTTACAGGTATCTACTTTTCGCACTGAGGATCCACCTCTTGGCAAAATCAGGTTTCATTTCTTATCCCCTGGCAAGACTGGACTGAAGGGAGATACTGCTTGAGAAGCTTTTCACTGACCGTTTTCGTTATCCCTGGGAAAGACAGCCCAAGGGAGTAGTCTGGGGTCAGAGTTCTAGCTATGGACTCAGGGTCTAATGCTGATGGGTTGAAAAGGCTGGTGGGACTCAAGAGCTCAAGCAGAGCCCTGTAATTAGAGGCTGTTGTGCTGAGTATCCTAGCAAAGCCAGGGGTCACAAACTGTCCATGATGGGCAGAAGTCATAGACCTAGGGGAAGAGTTTAATATGATGAACAGGGTTTACTCGGAGGCACATACGGAGGACTGGATAGTTCAGGAGAAAGGCCAGGGCTTCCATCACTCTCTTCTCCCAAGTTTCTGTGTAGAGCAGCTTGATGCATGATTGCCGTGCTGGCCTGTGTGAGCCACTGGGGCAGTCAGGGCAGGGGAGAGCAGCAAAGGAGGAACGAACCCTGCCCCGTCCTTGAACAGCCCAAACAAGTGAGCTAGCTAAGCTCACAGTTCAGGGCTGGATGAGTTATCACCATGCTGTGGAGTCATAACTCACCCCTTACCCAAACCCATGGCCACCACGGAGGTTCCCCCTGCCTGAAACAGCTCCTCACCCTCCCAATGGGCTGGGACTAGAAATAAAGAGACTGTCCCAGTGTCTCAGTGTGCTACAGCCCTGGCTTTCCTAGCTGCCAGAGCTGCAGCTGCTGCTACATCTTCCTTACGGAGAGGCATCTAATGGGCTTTACTCTTTGAGTTCTCCTGGGCTCGATAGTCAGCACTAAGACCCCTTGTAGGCAAGTCCGGAGTCACATTCCCACCGGAGTATTGTGCTGATGGCCTTCCTAGCCTGGGGGTGCAAAAACTGGAGGAAATGTTAAGGTCGGATAATCAAAGTCAGTTTAGGGGGTGTAAGTACACACAGGAAAAAGATCAGCCCTGTTCCGAAGAGGTTGTAGCGTGCAGTATTTCCTTGATGCTCTAGCCGATGTCACCTTCCTCACTTAGCCAAGCCCTGTGTCATTTGAGAAGCAATGTTGGCTTTAAGGGCTGGAACAGAAGGCAGCAGCTAGAGATTTGGTGGTGAACAGTGGAGACAACTGCCCAAGGTGTTCATTAGTGGGCCTGGTCATGCTCTTCACCGTGTCAGCTGCACCGGCGCGGTGGCTGGGGACAGGAAAGGGGTATCTTCTGGGTGCAGGGAGAACCAAGGCTGCGCCCATGTATGGTCATTAAAGATCAGGGATGTGTTGCGTAGCAGCATCCTTGCCATGCTGTAATTTATATCAGCTGCCACAGTTTCCATTGGACACAGGACCCCTCTTGGCTCTTTAGGCAGTGCTGCTGGGTGCTGTTAGTCTGCGCATCGCATCCCACAGCTGGACACGCTGGAGCTCTGTGTGTTTTACTCAGGAAGGATGAGCTCATTTTTGTATGTGGTGGGGCTGAGACCTGGCTGGTAGGTGCTGAAGAAAGGGCTGTCTCAGACCAGCCCAGGATCCAAATCTACAGGACAAATCCGTGTCCTGACTTGAGAGCCGAGTGCTGTGCTTGTTGTGTCATATTGGTAAAGTACGTTGTGTCTTACGAAAGGCTTTAGAAAAGGCTTCTTGGTTTTCTCTTTGAGGCCATGGTTATGAAAGACACTCATGTACACCCACGTGTGAATGGACCTGCATGTACCGGGGTGCCACTTCTGTCAGGGCAGCAGCAGTGATGCCCTCCTTGCTGCAGGGCACGAGGGCTGGGGCAGGCTCTGAACATCTGCTGTGGGCTCAAATGGAGGGGAAGGTTTGCAGGGGGACGGGCAGAGAGAGTCCAGGAGCTCTGTGTGTGCAAGTTTTATGAAGAGACTTTTCTTAGTGATAGGGCTGAGCTTGCCAGCCACATCTCATGTGCTTGGGTTCAGCAAGAACCTGGGGAAAGTGGGGGAGGGCTTATTGGGATCTCCTTGCAGAAGGAGTGATTACAGTGTGCTGTGATCTTCAGAGGCGGCTTGTTTGGGGATTTGCTTGATGCTCTGATGCCTAATGGGTGTGCTCATGTATTCCTTTGATAAAAGCTGAATAGGATCCTTTTGGGAGGATGACAGCAGTCCTGGGAAGGGGTGGGAGGGATGGGAGGGAGAGAGGCTTGCACAGAGAAGAGCTTGTAAAAGGGGGAACATTCTCAGTGCTTGAGGACTTGTGAGGGAATTAGAAGCAGGACTGAGTTTGGCAGGAGGAAAGCTGCAGTGGTTGCAGAGGAAGGCAGTGCCCTGGCAGTTTATCTTTGGGTCTTCTAGGACCCACCGTGAGAACAAGACTGAGAACTTTTCACACTGTTAAGTGTAGCATCATTCAACCTGTTATCAGTCGACCTGTGATCAGTCAGATGTTGACAAGATTTCCTAGATGACTGCCAAGAAGGGAGCCCACCCAGCTCCCCACCCTGCGCAGGGAAGGAAACACTAACCAACTGGAGGAGCAAAAAAAACACTGGAAAGGAAAACTAGCCTGGCGATCCTGCAGAAGCTGCTGCATGAATTTCCCTGCCCCACAGCTCAGGTGGCCTTGCCACGCAGAGCAGCTGGGACGCACTGCTCCAGCGGGCACAGCACCACGTGGGGCTCTGTCCTGGCTCTGACTCCAGGGCCACGTCCTTCAGTTGACATCCATGAGCAGCTCTGTGCCCTGGTGTCTGGGTACACGCTGGGGCTCCTGGCCCAGCAGACCAGCCTGCTGTCCCGTGAGGGTGCCGCTGTGTAAAGCCGTGTCATCTCATCCCCTGTGGGATGTTACCCCAGACACCAAGTAAGCAGGGACAGTGCACAAGTCGCCGCTCAGGATTCAGAGGAGCTGATTTGCATTTGCTGCTGATGCGGTTGGGAACTGAACTAGCAATTTGCCAGTGAAAGAATCTTTCTCCCCTGGCTCCCCCAGCTCCCCCTAGCTCCCAGTCCTTCTGGGATTTTGATTTCTCCGCTTACAACAGAAGGATGGTGGTAGGAATGAATTCTCTGGGGCCAGTATTTCCAGCTATCACACTATAGAAAGGAAATTCTTTCTTAGCATGGCAGGAACACACTTTCAAAAATGTATCCTGATTTTTAAATACCCTTTTCGCCTGTGGTGTAAATACTAAAATGTGTTTTTTCTCTTCCCTCTCTCATGGAGTTTAAAAATATCGCTAGCCTGGGGAGGTGCATCTTTCAGTGAGATTTATAATGGCTGCTCTCAAGTGATGTGGAAAATGAGCCTCCCTCTGCCCCATCCAGCCTGGCACCTTCCAAGAATTTATTTCCTTTATTTGCGTGAGCCTAAGAATACTTAGAGGCTGCATCTCCGCCCAAGCACTCTAATTATTTAAGTTTTGTTTATGGCCAGTCTCTGGGGAGCTGAGTAGGTCCAGGCTGGCGATCCTTCCCTCATCTGGGTAATTCAGCCCTGCATTACTGCCGTTTGATAATGATCAACAAATCACGGCTGCCGTATCTGCTGCCCGCTGTGTATCACCCCGGCTCCGTAAATTGGCCGAGCCTTCAGAGCCGCGACGTGCACGGCCTCTTGCTGGCAGGGCAGGGCACACAGGCGAGGAGCAGCAAGCACGACGTGGGCAGGGGCTGGTGAGTCAGCCTGGTGGGGAGCTTGCTGGGGCAGGGACTTTTGTACAGCACCCGGCGTGGCAGGGATCCTGACCTAGCTGAAGCCTCTAGATGCTATCTCAGCTTCGCTTGTACTAGGAATAAGCAGGAAGCAGGCGGCTTCCTATGTGAGCTCAAAGCTTGGGCTCATTCCCATCCAGCTACCCCATGCCATGCCCATGCCAAGCTGCCGCATTGCTTGTCCCCTCATCCCCTGCTCAGTTTTGACACTGCTGGTCTCTCCTCGCCTTGGCATGGCCAGGTGAGGGTTCAGACTCTGCTGCCAGCCAGTGTCCAGCTCCACGGTCAACCTGTGGCTGCCTCTGGTCCTCACCAGACTCTGCACCTCCTTCCCAAAACACAGCACCCCTTGGTCCCCACCTCTGTCTCCCCGCTGTGCCCAAACCACACCACCGGGTCCCTGCCCAGCTTGAGCTCTCCTGTTAACCTGCCTGGCCAAAGGCAAGCTGGAGAGAACGGCTCTTTTCCCACCCCTGTGCCAAAGCTTCTCAGCCCCAGTCTGATCCACAGGAATCCAGAGGAATCCAGAGTCTCTGGAGGCCGCATGGTTGCCAGCACCTCTGCTCCCGTCACGCTCCATGATAAAGAGAGAGCAGAAGAGATTTTGATTACGTTATGACAAGCAACGGAGAGATGGAGTGAAAGCTGCAGCCTGCCTATTGTAATTCCAATTAGCAGGGGTAATGTGGCCAAAGCCTGACAGCTGTATTGATCCAAACTTTGTATGGGGAGAACCTGTAATGCAGTTTTCAGAGGTCCCTGGGGCGTGAGGCTGAGCACATGTACAGCTGTGGGGCGGGAGAGGAGAAGAAAGGCCTGTTTATAAAGGAGCACATGAACAGGCAACTGCATCTCACCATCTGAAACGCCAGAGCCAGCCTGGAAACTGAGCTCTTTTTGGGGCTGGATTTGCCTCAAAATCTGTGCTGCAAAATCTCCTTGAACCCCTTAGGACTTCTTTCTGTCCGCGTGATGAAGCAGGTCTTCTTGGTGTCTGTGCAATGAGTTTCTCAAGACTTAAGTTTCTTCTCTAGACAGAAGGTACCCAAGTAAAATAAACCAGCAGTGATTTTCCTGCTGGGGAACAAAAGCCCAGGGCTGCCTGGGAAGGGGGGAGGAAGGGGGAGTTTCCCTCTTGCACTTCAAGGCAACTCCTCAAGGTCGGAGCTGAGGCAGGCTGGCAGAGGCTGTGGGCAGGCTGCTTGTGCAGATGCTGCCTCAGCTGTACCCTTGCTGTGGCTAAGGGGAGGACTCCAGTTTGCAGTTTTGCTGGTGTTGATCTGAGACCTTTCACTGGCTCTAAACTCACTTTGGAAATAAAAGGCTATAATCATTCTTTTTAGGTTCATATATTTTTTTGTATTCTTGATGTCTCGGTTGCTGCGGTGCTTGTGGAGTACCTTACGGCACCTCACTGGAAGTGGGAATATCTGCTGCCTCACACTCACTTCTACCGGTGGTGAATCAGCTTTTACTGAAAGGGAAAGAATGGCCTGGAGGTGATGGCAAAGGCAGGCTGAGCTCAGAAGGGCTGGCATCGTTTCTTGGCTTTGCCACAAGCTCCCTGGAATATCCTTGGCTAGCTCGCTTCACCTCTGTGTGCCTTTCCTCGTCACAAGCTGCCGGTAGCAGTCCCTCTGGTCTCTGCTCGCATTGCCCCGTGCTGCAGGGCGGCTTGCACAGCTGATCCTGCCGGTGTTACTCTATACAAGCAGAGGTCCATTTGCAAAGCGCAAGGAAAGGTGACTCTCCTTTATTTTGTCATTTTTCGTAGCAGCCAGGAGCTGACGGCTCCTTGCCCGGCCATTTTAGAAGACACGAAATTGTTTTGCGTAGATGGATGTACAAATATTCTGTCAGTCCAAACACTGGACCCAGTTTCTTATTGCTCTGGGCATCTGACGCGTGGGTTGAAATCATGGAAGTGGGTGAACATGGTCCATTGGCTTCCCTGCCTGCTTTAATTCAAAGGTCTCTTGATTTCTTGGTCCACTGGTTTTGCATTTGGGTCACTTCGGGTCTCCAGTCCCTGTCTGGGGGGGTTGCAGGTAGATGAGAGGTGTGAGCTGGACACCCCCCATAGCCCTGCTGTCCTGCCAGCCCGGGGCAGCTCCCGCCTGCACCCTGGCTCCTTGTCAAACAGTGCAGTGGACAGGCCAGATGTCAGTGGTTCATACTGTGCCCTGCCCTCCGTGGATTTGCTGGGAACGCTGAGGCAGGAAGGATGGCTGCGTGCTGGGGACAGTAATATGAGTCTTCAGGTATCTTCAATATGCTTTGCTTTTGCCACTGATTTTCTAGGTGGCCGTGAGCAAGTTCCGTAACACCTGCGTTGCCCCACTGTAGGATGCAGATAACAGAAATCCCGTCTGCCACATGAGCCTCAAAAACTCCATGGTCCTTCCATAGGAGGGGGCAGACAGCAATGCAAACCCAGGCCCTAAGAGCCATCCAACTTGTTTCACGTGTGAGGCATCACATGGTACTGATTATAGTTGCCTCAGACAGCAGATGGATTTAAACAAGTGTCTTTATGCTATAAAAGCTTTCTAGTCTATCTCCTGGGTGGATTACGATTTTAGACATATGCAGGAGTCTATGGTATTCCAAGGCTGGGGGGAAACTTCCCTAGGAAGACATGTACCACAACAAGCAATTTCTTTTTGTGGCCAAAGGAGCTGGAAGGAGGGGAAGGAGGTTCACATCCAAGCTCCTTGGAAGCTTGGAGCTGGGATGCTGCAGCTCAGTGTAAAAGCAGGAGGCTCATCCGCTGCCTGCTGCCTGCCCTGGAGTCTGTCTGCATCCTCCGCCTCAGTGTGCCCCAGCAGACCAGGCTGGGAGTGTTTCAGACTGGGTGAGTTATTACAGAATCCTGGCTTGGACAGAGAGAGATATGGCGGGTTTAAAGTTCGATAATTGTTAATTATTACCCTAGTTTCCCATGAGACTTTCTGGGAAAAAGACATGCCTCTCTCGCAAAGGTGTTTCGTGGAACATTAGTCTCTGTCCTGGCCACGCTGAGTCTCTTTCTCTCTGTCTTCTCTCTGCCTCCAGTGGGATTAATAAAGAGCTGCTGGAGAACTTCTTATCTAGCAGCTGAGTAATGTTTGTAATACAGGGAGGGGAGGCAGCTTTGATCCGGGAAAGAGAGCAGAGGGGGAAAAAAACATAAAGATGGGCTATTGGGGCAGGGGGAGGGTGTGGGGCAGGCTGGGCTGTGCTGGCGCGTGGGAAGCGGGCATGGCTGCTCCTGCACCCAACCTGTTCTGCAGAGAAAAGATGTGGGTTTCCAGGGCTTGTCAGGCTGGGGAAGAAAGGGCTGAACCCAGACGCCAGCAAGAAAAAAAACAACAAACCCAACAACAAACCAACACCTGCAAACCCGCACTGAAGGAGAGGAGGCACAGAAAAGGGGTGCTGCTGACAACCCCATCTGCACTGGGGGGGCTTTGCATCCCCCCGTGAGATGCTGCCCTGGCACAGACCTCCCTGGCAGGGTGCTGCTGCTTCCCTTCTCTCACCAGCAGAAGTNNNATCCAAGCTGGCACGGGTACTCTTGCCCACGGGCGACGGGCCACACCTGAGAGGCAGGACGGGCTCTCGCTCTTCTCACGGGTGTGGGCTGGGAGCCGGTTGGGCCGGGCTGGGGCCCCGAGGCCAGTAGCTCTGTGAGCGTGCCAGGGCCACGGGAAAGGGAGCAGCTTGGCACGGGAAGGGTTGGCGAAGGGGAGAAGCAATTGCTATTAGGCAGGAGGGGGTTTAGCTCCCTGCAGCGCTCCACACAGCCTCCCAACACGCTCATTGCTCACCCTGGGACCTCCTGCTTTGCGTCCCCAGCCTCTTCTGGCCCCTGAGCCCTGAAAAGCGCTGCTTCCCAGGTGGGATGAAAGCTCCTTGAGACTCCTTGGGCAAGAAAAGCAAGAGAAGATCCCCCATGGATCTGGGGACAGGGCTGCAAAACTCAGCCACGATCCACAGAGACTGAACTTGTCTGGAGCTAAGGAACTTGTGATAATGGTGGTAACAGCTCCAAAGCTGGCTCTGGAGAGCAAGTGTTGCTTTGGGTTTTTCAGGAGAAAATGGGTCCGAGCTGTTGAGACAGCCTATGCTAGGAGCTAAAGTTCCTAAAGGAAAAGCCATTTCTTTTCTTTTTTTCTTTCTTGCAACAGTGTTCCTTGGCGTTCTTAGCCTGTGTTTCCCCATAGAGAGTCCCTCCCCTTTGCAGGTCCAGACAGCTTTGTAGGCTTTGAAGTGTAGTTTCACACTTGCTGCGTTCCCCAGAAATGGAACCAGTTCTGGGGCCAACCACACCATGCTGTATGGCTCTGCAGATTCCCATGAGGAGAGAAGAGGTCTTTGCCCCTGAGAAACCCCCTCTTCTCTCTGGGTGCCTGGGGCATGCCTGGCTGCTTCTCTCAAATACCTCAGAGGAGTAGTGGGTATCTCCAGAAGGGCTCAGATGTTGTTTGTCTGCTCCAAAGCCCCACACCACGGCCCCACGTGGACAGGCTTGACAGCTAATCCACAGGGAGATTAGTGGCTGAGTTTTATCTTCACCCACCCCGGTCCTCATCCCCGGTCTGCTCGGATGAATCCATCTGGGAGACCTGGCAAGGCTGTGCCAGCTGAGCCCTGTGCCTGCTCACTTCACAGATGAAAAGGTCTGGCCCCTGTTCCCCTGCCGGCTGTGTGATCCTCGTCTTACGGGGTGAGGTTTGCTAAAGGCAGATTCTCCAGATGTCTGAGAAAACGTGGCTTTTCCCGCAGCTGGAGAAGACCAGCTCATGGGATGGTGGGTCTCAGAGGGTTCATGCCCCTCAGGACGGGACCACGCATGTCCTTCCCTCCTGTGAGGAGGTGGCACCAAATCCACAAATGTCTTGCCATGGCAGAGGACAGGAGTGAGGGGGGCGACCTCCCTGTCCCCTGGGCACATGGCTCCCTTCCATCCATCGGGATTTGGGCGGCCAGGGCCATCTGTTCCGGTCGGCCGGTTGCCATGGCGACGGGGTGGCTTGAGATGGGGTTTCACCGGCGGCGGCCGGGGACGCTGGGAAAAAAATGCAGGCAGAGAAAAATCTTCCTTTTTTTTTTCTCTCCTGGGCGGAAATGAAGGGGAGAGGGAGGGATCCTGCTGGCGGAGGCTGCGTCCCTTCCTTCCCCGCGCACAGCCATCCTGTACCCAGGCTCCTCCTGCTCACCCCCCTTCCCCTTCCCATCCTTCCCTTTCCTCTCAGTTTGGGTCTCCCATGGGTGTCCTCAGCAGCAGCGAGACGGGCTGTGGCTGTGCAGGTGTGTGCTGGGAGGTGTCCTGCCCCCCCGGCATGGCGGCAGGCACTGAGCCCGCAGGGTGATGCAAGGAGGGGCTGTGGTGCCTTCCACGGAGCCTCTCCCCCACTCCTGGTGCTGTTCTCATCCAGCGCCCATCACCAACACCTTCCAACCCAGGCAATTTTATGATGCTATGACTCTCTATGCCATACTGGCCTAGGGGAGATGTTGTGGAGTCCCCCACAAGCCATGGCTGTGGCTGTGTCCCACAACTTCACAGCTTTCTGCCTGGGCTGATGTCTCGCTCTGTCTCTGTCTGAAGTCACTCGTATGATGCTGAGCACCAGGACGCTCAGGACATCTGCTGGTGGGTGGCTTGGTTTGTGCTGGTGCTCAGCCCAGACAGTGGGAGCAAGATTTTGGGTTCCTGCTTGCTGGGCCGTGGTTGGGCCCCTCCTTTCCAGATGCAAAACTTGTGGTTGCATGGGAACAAGTTGGCTGGTGGGCAAGTGTGGACTGGTAGAAGGGCTGGGAGCTGCTGCCGGTGGTGGAGACACGACCTGGCCTCCTGCTCCACCTCTGCACCAGCTGAGCCCATGGAGCACGAGGAAGCCCTGCCTGGGTGTGCAACCAGGAGGCTGTGGCAGTTTGGCTGTTGGTTTTAATGCACGAGAGTCACTTGTCAGACCAAGTTACTCCCCGTCCTTCTCACTAGATCAGACTGGAATGGAGAGTGAGCCTGGTGAAAATGGTGCTCGGCTATTTGTGTTCGTATGCCTGTGTCTGTGTCGGTATATTTCAGGTGGAAATGGCTTTAAAAAAGAAAACAAAAAAAGGAAACAGTAAATAACTGTCTGCTTGTAGGCAGGAAGATCTGGGCTAATGTGTGACAGATGAAAATGAAATGAACGCAAAGTGACAGATTGACAGAAAGACAGACATGTTTTTGTGCTAGTTTAGCATCCTGATAGAAACAGAAGATAATTCAGGTTGCGAAGGACCTCAGGAGGTCATCTGCCTACCTACTGAAGCGGACGGGTGTGCTAAACACCCTCTGTCAAGAACTCAATACCCCTCACCTTGCGGCAGACACATTAGAAGGCTGCTCTGGCTGGCAGGGCTCGGCAGGGCAGATGGGAACTGTGAGCCCAGGGTGGTTCCTGCAGGCTGGTTGCAAACTGGTGGAAATGGGACTGGGAGCAGCGTGAGCCCCAGGAGAGGCAGGAGGTCAGCAGGCAGTGATCAGAACTGCTGAGGGGAAGCTTAGACAGAGCTCATTTTGGGTGCAATACTTGCTGGAAAGGCAGTCTGGGGTTTTCGATGATGAGGCTTTTTGTTTGTTTCGACTAAATCTAGGGAAACGGGATCGATGGAGTGAGTTATCACTGTATACCGTTGTGCTGGAGTCCCGCCGTGCTGGCTGCAGTCCCAGCCGGGAGATTTTCCCATCTCTGGCTTTACCCCTGCATTGGACACGTCTCCGGACACGTCTGCTCCCAGGGCAGTAAGGCAAACAGGACGCCTTTGGGGGCCGAGTCTGCTGCCTTGAAGATAAGTCTTGGTTTCCCAGTGAAAGCTGTGGGAAATGGAGTATCAGACCTGAAGCTTCGCTGAGCTGTTCTGGGAGCTGAGAGTAGAAACCAGGGGCTCGTGTGGCCCTTGTGAGTGCAGAGCTGGCTTAAAGTCACCTTCCTCTTCGCCTTGTATCCCAGATCCGAGTGTAGCAGGACTGAATGTCACCTGTTCCCTTGTGACTAGCGATTTACAAGCGCTCATCCTGCTTCTTGTTTGCAGAGCAAATGCCCTTTTCCTGTTGGCTCTGCCCTCCCTGCAGCAGGGAATCAGCATATTTTGGTCTTGAAGCTTCTCCCAGATTTATGAGCTTGCTCTTCACCTTGAGAGTAAGGCTTCCGTGCCCTGAGAAAGCTTTGAAACCCAAAACACCAATTGCTGACTTAAGCAAACACCATTTATCCTCCAGCAAGTAAAATTTCTTTCATTTTCCTGTTTAGGACACAGGTTGCTGGGATTTTGTTGTTGTCCTCTCTGTGTTTTTCTTTTTCTTTGGAGACATCAGTCCCAAAGGGTTCTGAGCAAAATCAATGTAATTTGAAAGGAACTCGTTAATAACACTTATGGGGGATATTGCCTCCTTGCCAGAGACCAACAAAAACCCCACAAAAAACTCCTCTCAGTTTCCTCTCCCCTTGAAAAGCAAGGTTCTCTAATTGGCTTTTAATCTGGGGAAGACGAGAGCTGTTTGCATTGAATTGGTAATAGGGGATAATATCTTACCCTGAGTGATGGGTTATTTGATCTCTGTGCGTCAGAAACCTGAGCATATGTCTGTGAAATCAGGCAGAGGGGGTGGGATACCAGGGCTGGCTCGGGGCCCAAATAGGAGCACAGCTGCTTTTTTATTTCCAATAATAATTAGAAATAAGACAGGGAACAATCACCTTTTGTCCAGTTGCTCCAGGGCACCAAATGATACTAGGAAGCCTGGGGGAAAGCCTTCAAAGACCTGCATGGGGCGTACAAGGGGTGTTAAAACGCTACCCAACCACTTAATGGGAGAAAGCCTGGCCAGGGCTGCAGATTTCCCCTCCTCAGCCTGGCTTTGGTGAGACCTCGAGCCCTTGAGGGCTGCAGATATCCATCTGAGCAGATACACAGCAAGGAGGTAGCTCTGCTCCTTCAGCACCGTGCCTAACTCCAGGCACGGTAGAGCCCTGAGGAGAGGTGGCTGCGTGGGTGCTTCATGTCATGGGGTATGGTGGTGACCCACACACCCACTGCCCTCCGTCACGCTGCTGGTGGGTGAGTGCCAGGCAGTTTGGAAATAACCCTCCTGCCTACGCTACGGCCCTTCTGCCTGGGAGGAGGAGGAGGAAAGTCGAAGGCTGTACCATCCAGAGGAATGGCCAATTTTTTTTTTTTAAATAGCCAAATCTCTCAAATCTCTGTTATAGTGGGATCAGGTGTTTAATAGAGCTGCGAGATTGGGCAGTTTTGGCATGGGGACGCTGTTTTGACCTTGGTCCCCACCGTTCTGCTACCCTTGTTCCTTAGCTGTCACTGCACAAGGCCAAACGTTGCCAATTTGGCAGGCTCTGTGGCTCTGTGGCTGCAGGATGATGGTGCTGGCCAAGGACCTCTCAGAGGAGCCATCCCTCCATGGGGTCTGTGCCTCTTGCACACTGTCACCATCTTCTGTGTCTCTAAATGTCATTGCCACTCCTCTGCTGCTACTAAACCAAGCTTTGAACAGGGATAAAAGGGGGATCAGTCAGGCAGCCACCGGTTTGCCCTCCCAAAGTGATATTCACTCTGCAGGCATCGCAGCGGTTTTGTAGAGAGATCCAAAGTGGAGATGATTGACGTCATCAGCCTATGGACTGGGCCTGTCCTCGGCTCACTCCTGCGGAGCGGGGAGGAGCGGTAGGTGCTGGGAGGCGTGCGGGGCTGGGAGAGCACTGCACTGACAGCACCGGGTCCCCCAGCACCGAGCCCAGTGAAACGTGCTCTTAAATGCCTCCTGGCTTCGAGCTGACTCAAGCACACATGGGAGACTTGTTGATGTGGATGACACCGTTCATTCCTGGCTGGTTTTGTTTGTTTTGTTTTGTTGTCTTGCTGCAGCTGCCTTCGGAGCAATAAATAGCTGTGGATCTTGCTTGTGGTCTGTGCAAAGCGGTTAATATTTAATCAGAGGTCTGAAGCTGGATTTGTTGGGTTGCCGAAACATAAAAATTGCTTTTTCTGTTTTTAGACCTAGGCAGATAGAGCCAGCCTTTCCAAAAAGCTCAGGGTCGGCTTTTAATTAATCAATTATTTCAAGATTGTGGCACACAGGTCAATGACAGGTTTGCTCCCAGCAAACCACCCTAAAAATTGCCAAAGCATCTGAAATGACTGGCACCCAGCGTGTCCTTGGTGTGAAATATTATTTATGGAAAAGGTCCTGCTGATACAGGCCAGCAAAGTGGTGTCTGCGTCCACTCCCCCTTCTCATTTTCTTGGGGTTTTCCTCCAGGTCTGTTCACATGGTTGGATTCTGCTTCCCAGGGTACAGGTAGGAGGTGAAAGGGATATCCTTGCTGCAGCAGGATTTAGATTTCTTTGGAAGTCTTCCCTGTGGCTTTGTTGGTATTAGGGATCCAGGGCCTTTATGGCTGTTAGTGCAGAAACCCTGCTGCAAACTCCTAAGGGAGAAAGGTTGAGCTTTGATTCCCCCATTAGCAATTCTTGCCTCCCACAGACACGTTTCCAGCAGATATCTACAGTTGGACTCCGTGGCCAGGCTATCTGGATCATTGCTCCACTTTTCCTCTTCTGACTCCTTCAGGCCAAGGTTAGAGAACAGCAGAGATGCCCAGGCTTCCGAGGGGGCTGTTGCTAACTGGAAGGTGGCAGCTGTAACATTTGGAGAGATGCCTCCAGGAATGCTCCTTGTTCCAAGCCCTGAATGTACTGGAGAACCAGAGGCAGGATAATGCTCACCAGCTGCTCTGCAGCCTCCTCCCTCTCATGGTCCTTGTGGAGTTTTTATTGCCCCTGTTGTCCTTCCATTTGGGAAAGGCACTGGCCCACCAGCCTTGGAAATTTACTGTTCCCCCTTATCACCTCAAAGTACATGGTCTCTTTCAGGGAGTGAAACCCTGCCTGGAATGGTAGCCAGACCTCGCAGCACTGTGTGAGCTTAAGCCCTGCCTGGTGGATCCTTGTGGCTCTGCAGAGTGCAGCTCCGGGACTGGTTGCTCCCATTTGCAACATTTCCATGTTGACTTTGGATTGCTGTAGGAATTTGGCAATCCGTGGGGCTCTCCAGTTTATTGTGCAGTGCCAGGTCTCTGGATTATTCTCCCTTGAGACTAAGCAGTGGGATGGCCAAGGCTTAGCCAGCTGGTGTTTTTGTTGTGTAGGAGGGCATGGTTTATTTGTGAGAAGGACCAAGCACCAGCATGTCAGTTCTGTTGCCCGATGATCAGAACATCATGCCTGCTAAAAACCAGCGATTGTATTAGGTCATGGAGTCCAGCAGTCCACCTCCAGGGGCCAGTGCCTTGTCAGGTCTTGTTTCTGAGGGTGCAGTGCTTTGTGTGCTGGCCTGTCGGTGGACAGTTATGCAAAGGATAGAGACCTTGGTTCTGACCCCGTTGATCAAAACACTCCCTGCTGGGGCTGTAGCACAGGGCTGTAGCTGAGTGACTGTCACATAGCTGCCTTTGTGAGCTGCCTGGGGAATGGATGGCAAAATGGGGAGCTGGGCAATTAGCAGGGGTGTTGTTCTGAGGTGTGTAAAGGTTGGGTTTTCACAGCTGGCAAAGGGTGTTAAGTACATACTTCTTACTGTCTTTGGAAAGGAAGCAAACTGGAACAGGCAGACCATGCCGGACACCCTCTGACATGTATTGGCCCGAAATAGCCTTGACCTGTTATTCAGGCTATATAAAATGCAATGATCCATTTGAAGCCATGAGAAGCCTTAGCACCCTTTATAGACCCAGCACCTTGGTGTCATGTCCTCTTCACTGGACAAAGCATGGGAATTCTGCACAGTTTAGGACAGATTTTAGGGTCTTTCCTATTGATACTTCTATTCCTGGTACCCTGAGTCTCAGGTTCTGGAGAGATGTAAAAGGAGGAGCTGGTAAGATGCCTTACAGGTTATGAAGGTCATGTGGGACAGATCTTTTCCATTCTGTCACCTTGCCCTGCCGCATTTGTCAGCACACAAGTGATGCTTAGTGCAGGATCCAGCCCACAGCCCTTGCTGCACAAGTGCGAGGGGATGCAGGAGTTGCAGGGTGGGGTTAGTGCTCTGCCGAGGCATCCTTTGTTCTGGGCAGGCTGCTGAGGTTTGGAAATGGAGTGTGAAGAAGTCAGCACCACAAAATATATACGGCCGCACTTGACGATGCTGATTTTCAGTTGCAACAGCTGTTCCATTTGGAATGGATGAGCAGGTACTTCGGCTTAGTAGGAGTCAATTAAAAATAAACCGAGAGAGAGGGGTTGGTGTCAGAGCCCAGCGATGCTCATGGGACCTAGAAGTTGCATCCATTCAAGCCTGGATTTTCACTCCAATTTGCCACAGGCAGCGGGCTCTACCTCGGCGCTCTCATTAGCATAGAAACGCTGTTGCTTGCTCTGAATTCCTGGCCTCATGGCTTTGTTCCTGCTCACGGCGGGAGCGGCGACAGAGCCGCCCTCTGCTGCCTCCCCCTGCCCGCCCGGGGCCCGCAGCCCCTCCGCCCCACTCCCCATCCTTGCCCCCGGGGCTCTCCGTGCCCTCGCCTCCTGCGGGCTCGCACCGACCGGTGCCGGGAGGGATGCTTCGGAGCCGGATTATCCAGCAGACATCTGCGGGGAGTGGGGAGGGGGCAGGGAAGGGCTGCTGCCTTTTGTTGTCGCTTTTGTGCCTTATGTGGCCAGAATACGGCCACCAGTTGCAGCCGTCCTTGGGTTGGGTTTTTTTAGCTTTTAATTCCCCAGAGTGATGAGGAAAGAAAACTTTGGCTTAGCCCCGCATCTGCACAGGTGGACATCCTGCTGTCTCGGCTGCACAGGAGAGGAGCGCTCTGGGCAGGAGAGTTTGATTATAGACAGGACTCCTGTAATGTCCCTGCTCTTATTCCTGGTCTGACTGTGTATTTTTTTTGGCAAGAAACCTTGTGTCTTTCTGTCCGGGTTTTTGCTAGCAAGAAATTGCAGGCAAGGTGGGGAAGTACAGGATTTTTCAGGGGATGCAGGATGCCGTGTGTGTTTTCCTAATGGAAAAGACCTGATGGCACACAGTAGGATCTTAAGTTTCCTCCCCTTCCTATCATTGCTCCCCCTGAGCTGAGATGCTCAACATCCCCTGCAACAAATAGATCTGGGTTACTGTTGCCTCTGTCTCATGGACAGGCTGTTCAGGAGGGCAGGACGGGGTGGGAGACACAAGAGGCCAAGCATCGTTTTACAAGGGCTGGACAGAGCATTGGGCCAAAATGCATCATCTTTAAGTGATGAGTCAGAAATGTGATCCACAGGCAGCGTCAGTTTTCACAGAGGAGTAGTTTGCAAAGGGAGATGAAAAGAGACAACTTGCTTTGCTTAGAAATTTGGGCAAGAACTAGTATTGCCAAGGAGGTTCTGGAAGAGGAGATAAGTTCAGCTGATGTTCCCCTTGTGGCTTGTGATTTGGGGCCAGCACTTTGTAAGTCATTTCTGAAAAGAACAGGCCCTCATGAAATGGGATCCAGCTAGGCAGCCCCTTTAGAAACATAGGCCAAAGTCTCCTGAACAAGTGTTTTGAGCAGTTGCTGGTAAGTCACTGCATGAGCAGAGCCCTCTCTCTAGTCCCGGGTCACTGAGAAAGGCTTGATTTCACTGGGGATAGGTTGCTGCAAGACCCTGCTTTGACATCCATTGGGAATATGGAGATGATAATCCTGACTCTCTTGTATCCAAGGAAATAAATAGGCACTTTCAGGCTAACATTCATCCAGTCCAAGGTAGATTTCTTATGCATACTGAGTAAATTATGTGGTGGAAATTTCTTTTCATTGACTCTTCAGTTAGTGCAGCCAGCCAGCTAAGATGAAGATGTCTGTGCTGTGTGGCATGAGCTGTATTTTTCCACGAGGGGGGCTGCTTGTTGTGCAGACAGAGTTTCTGCTCCTCTCACCTTTCTGCCACTGCAACTTTAGGAGCCATTTCATAGCTCGGTGTCATTTTCTGGAGGTGCTAAGCAGCTTTACAGAGTGGAAGATGGCCCTTTCATTGGAGCCTTCTGCTCCCCTTCCCTGCTTCTCTCAGTAACTCCTTGTGCCTTCCAACATTTTTAGTAGTGTGTTTGTGTGACAGGAAGAGAAAACATGTGGATGGGAAATTAAATCTGGAGAATAAATGAGAGATTTATTAATTTATTAATATGACAGAACTAATTACTGTCTCTCTAAGATTCATCTCCGTGCCTGGGTTTGCACACACCAGTGACTTGGTCCCAAGAGTCACATTACTGTGACAGCAAGGATGAGAAGAGCCTCCTGAGGGGAATGAAGAGCAAAACACACAGCCTGGGCAGGCAGGGCACGGTGGCATCCCGGCACTCTGGCTGGCTGTGTACAGAAAGCCAAGGATGAGACAGAGCAGGGATGACTGGACAGAAGCTAAGCCATCCCCTCCCTTTCCGTTGCTTGTTCCCACTGGGGGTAATTCCCAGTACCGTGCTTCCTCCGGGACAGAAGCAGTGGTGTCACAGAGGACAATCCCAGCCAAGTGACTTGTCTGCAAACTGGTGTCCGCACTGCAGGAGTTACTCTCTGTTCATCCAAGAGAGGGGTTGACTCTGGAAGGTGAGGTGTCCTGAGTGCATCTGGCAGCAGCTTGTGTGGTACTTTCAGCTGCTGGGAGGCCTTGCACTCCAGCTTGCACTTCTGCTCCGATTAACGTGTTATTTATCACTGCTGTGGGCAGATTCCTGCTGTCCCGCGGGATTCCAAAATGTGCTGATGAGTCCCCTGGCTTCAGCCCCTGGTATTATCAATGGAAAAGCCATTTATCCTCTCTGTGTGCCTTGAAGAATTGTTGGTTCATTTTATTCTTCATCACCTTCAGCGGACTGTGGCCTGGGACTCTATTTAAAATCTCTTTGAACAACGGTTCTAAGGTTTCACACCTTGATGAGGTTTCGTAGGCTGTGTATTCAGTCAGTGACTTCTCTGCATCCTCCAGGATCTTTTGCTTCTTTTCTGCATCTTTGTAAAAATAAAAAAGCAGTGGATTGAAATCAGTTTTCAAACAAGCTGTCTGCATACTGTGAGGACCCTTGGGCCTGATCCTTCCTCGGCAGGCAGTAGCAAACAAGGACGGTGTGGGCTCTTTGCTGAGTTGTGGCTAGAAACTACTGTCGTGGTGCTTCCAGTTGCTGGATGTTCTTTGCATTCATAGTTATTAAGTGCAGATGTTTCAAGGCGGGGTTGGCAGGGAAGAGTTTCTGCAGTGAGATGGGGTCAAGTGAGCCTCCTCAGCTCTCCCTTCCCACACACCCAGCTCCACGTACGCCGCTGCCGAATTTTGCTGCTCTAAATATGTCAGGTTGCTCTTTCTCACAGGGAAGGACAATGCTGTTGTGTGCAGAGGTGCTAGAAGGACAGAGCAAAAGACAGTGTGGAGGGTGGGAGAAAAGGAAAAGGAGGAGATAGAAAATGTAAGTCAGGTGCATTTGTGTGTGCTTCTGAGTCTGCTGCTCTGCTTCCCCTTCCTCCCAGGAAGGCAGAGCTGAGAGACGGAGAAGGAGCTTCACAGCCAGCTCTTTGCTGGCTGCCCTTGACACGCGAGTGGGAAATCACCGTGCTGGCAGGGACCCCAAGGCGAGCAGTTCCAGCAGAGCCTGCCTCCCCCACACACCATCCCCCGGGAGAAGGCAGGGATGATGCCAGCAGGACCTGGCACCACAGCTCTGCTGAGCGGCTCCAGAGAGAGCCCTGGGCTTTCCCCACGCTGAAGCTCGGGACCCTGCCTCCCAGAGGCAGCTGGAGGGGAGCTGGAGCTCCACTGTACATCAGAGCTAAACTACAGCACAGGTTGAAGTTGGCAAACAGGAGCCCAGCACCTCCTCCTTTTGCATCAGGATCTCCCGACCCTGTGGATGCTGGCATTACCCAGCATCTCCCTCATTGCAGACATGCCTTGGCAGAAGGCAGTGGTCTGGTGATGCTGGGACAATTTTAAGTGCCTGTATGTGATCACAGCTATGGTTGTCAGTGGGGTTGCTCACCAAGTCACCCTGCACCAGCACTCTGCATCCCAATGGGATGGCATGAGCTGTAGGAACTTTGTGAAGTCTCTCCTTCATGGGATATAAATAACCCAATATCCAGCAGGCAGCAGGATTGGTCCCCACTCCTGCAGGTATCGGCTTTGGACCTAGGTCCTGCCTTTCAGTCAAGAGAAAGCAGTTGGTATTAGCAGTAAGAAAGGGTGGACAGTAAGTAACATGCCTTGAAGGGGCAGTTCCTCCCTGGTGTAACAAGCCATCATCAGCTCCTGCCCTGAAGCACAAGGGCTGCAATGCTGTCTGTGTTCTCCTGAGCTGTGGCTAAGGGCCCCCTGGGTGGCCTGCTTCGAGGGACAGGAGGCGAGGGAGGGCACTCGTGGGAGGCCACCCTAGAAGAGGCTCAGCCACTTCCAGCCTCACTCTCCCCTCCTTCTCCATGCTGGGAAGCAGGAGAGCAGAGCAGGGTGCCGGAGCCTACCTGTACTGTAACACGTCTGTGATCATAACAGCATTGGCCGGCTCTCCCTACATCTTCCAGATCACCCCTGTGCTTGGTTGAGGGGTGCCTTCAATGGAGAGGGTCCTGTCTGCTTGTGGTCTGCAGCTGGTGGGGTAAGATGGGCCCACCAGGCACGCCAAAGGCTCTGCCACCAGGGCAGTTGGTACAGAGGAAGATGCTGCGCTCCCACTGCGCTCCAGCCCAAGGCAGCTCCTGCACAAATGAGGTCAGGCCAGGAAGCACTGGCCCCGCTCTCCTCCTGCTCTGCCCAGCTGCTCCCTGCTCAGCTGTGTCTCCAGGAAGGTTTCTCATTTATGGGCTGGGTTTCTCTTTTGGCTGCTTTGTTTACAGGGGAATAAATGACACAATCAGGCAGCCTGATCTTATGTGTTGGGAGGGAGGAGAGGATTGATCCAGATCTTGCTTGCTGCTGCAACCAGCTTAGCTGTTCCCAGGACCAGGGTCTGTAGAGATCAGCCTTGGTAGGGAGTCAAAGACCCTGCTCTGCCTGCAGGGAGGGGAGGCTTTGTGTGAGCATGACTGACCCCAGTGTCAAGCTGCTGCTGTAGCCAGATTGCTTCCTTCATCGTCCAGCCCTCTCCTTTTTCCCCAGTTCAGTGCAGTGCTTTTCAAGGCCCATCGCTGTGGACAGACACAAGGCAGCCTCTAACTCCCTCCCCTCCTGTTCTTCATGAATTTGTGCTCACTTGCTCCTTGTCCCATGTTTCTGGGTGACACCCCTTCCCTGAGCAGCTCCTGGCACTCTGCGTCTCCCTGTATCTCACGTCTAATGCTCTTATTTTCTCGGTTGTGCTATGGTTGGAGGGGTAAAGCAGAGGGAACAGGCACACTGCCTGCCCACCTGTGCCTGCCAGCACCTGAAGGCACACGCCTGACAAGCTGCTGTGGTAGCCATAGCCGAACGTGGGATGGGGAAGGCAGGTAGGGAGCGAGCGTGGGAGAAAAGGGCCTGTGTATGAAATATTCCAAGTGGGGAAAACCGGCATGTTTGCTAATGCTGTAAAGTAGGCAGCCTTTTCTCAAGCCCTGGGGCAGATAGGTAGGCAATAAAGGAGAAGAAAAAACCACTAGAAATGAGAGCTGGCCCAAGCAAGCTGAAACCTGCCTGCTGAGGAGGTTTGTACCAGAGTGGGAAGGGGCAGATTCCCAGTCAGGACTGGCTCTGTGCAGCCCCTTTCTCATGGAAACGGAGCCCAAGGTTTCCAGGAAAAACTGGGCTTTCAGTATCTGGAGGGGAACTCTACCCCCAACCCTAAACTTTGACTTCAGGCTGCTCCAGGCTTGAGGAAGCCTGTGAACCCAGTTTATGTTCAGTTTGAAATGCAAGCCCAACCCCGCAGTTTCTCTCTGCAAGTCACAACTCACACAGCTTATCTGAGTCCCATCTGAAGCCACGCTAGGGCTAATTTACAATGACAGTATAAAAGCAGGCTCATTCTAACACCACGCCAGGACCTTTCACTTGTGCTCAGCCGTGGCGAGCCCACCAGAATAGGAATGAGAGAGGAAACCTTTTTGGTGGATCCTGCTGTGACAGCTGGATTTTTCCTCTATGGAGCACTCAGGCCGGAATATCACCCCAACCCCATGCTCCACTGATCCTTCCCCTGGTTCATATGCAATATTTGCATCTGTCCTCGATTCTCACACCAGAGCGGCTGTGTTTGGCCTGCCTGCCCTTGCTGAGGCTGGAGAAGGGGAGGGCAATGTTTTTTCTGCATTAATCCATCCCTTGTCATTAGGACTGTGAGCCAGAGTACATTCCTCAACAAGCCAACACAGACACCCCCTCCAACGTGCACACCTCTCCATGCTTCCCACATCCCTGTGTATGCCATGGCCCTTGTCGGATAGGTCCCGAGCGACGGGGACCGATTCCATGGCCCCTTCTGCTTTCCTGCTGACGTTTCTAGCTAAAGCTGCATTTCTGGGGCAAGTCGGAGCAGGCAGCCCAGTTTCTGGTCGGGCAGGCTTTGTTTGTGCTCTGGGAGAAATGGAGGGCTTGGCTGCAGGCCTCGGCTGGGATGGGAGTTGCACGGTTGTGGCCTGGGAGAGAGGGGACGTGTTGCGACTCGCTGCCCCGTCACTCCCCCTCTCCCCCGGTTCCCTCTCAGGGTTTTGGACTTTGGAAATGGCTTCCTGCAAACAGGGGTGTGAAACAGTGGCAGAGGAAAGCAAAGAAGGAAAACTGGGAACAGCAGAAGCAGGTGGTTCTGTCTTACGGGAGTAAGCTTGCTGGAGTGTGGGTACTAAGTGCGTGTTGAGGCTGTGCAGTTTGGAGGCATGGGGGAGACCGGCCATCCACAGGCTCTGGAATTAAATGGCTTGTAGTCTCTTGTCCCCTTGGGGAATGCCACCCCAGTGTCATACCACTCTGGTAGCTCAGGCAGGGCCATATGAATCCAGGAGCACCCTCTGAGTTCCCAGGGCCCACACAGAGCTGGATGTCTGCCTTTGGGGTCTGGGCTCCAGTGGTGGAAGCCAGCCTCCCCCTTGCCTTGTTGCTGTTCTCACTGAGAGCTCTGTGCAACTGCAGACTATCTCATGGATAGCTGGATATTTGATGGACAGCTTGCAAGAATGGCGGAGGAGCATCTTGGGGCACCTTGAACATGTGGCTGAGGCCCCTGGTTTCCCTCCATCACATGAATTAGCCATGAGACAGGGCAGCGCTTACATATGATGAGGAGTAGCATCATTTCCTGTTCCCCATTTCCCTTTCTTCTATTCATTTCCTTCCTCATTTTCATTTTTTTTCCCCAGCCCTTTCTCTTCCCATCACTCTTCTCTCTACTATCCTTTTGTCTTTCTCTGCTTGTCTGCAGAATGCCTTTGCCCAGACACAACAGATGCTGAAGGGCAAGACAGGAACTACTCTAGATGCGATCTCCATTTTGCTCAAGGATCATTAATTACCTTGATGATTAAATACAATTAAAGATCCATAAGACCTTTCTGATATCAGAGCCTTTAGCAAGGACAGCTTTTAGGAACCTTCACCAACAGTAAAACAAAAGGAGGAGTAAGACCAGTAAATCAGGGAATCCCAATTAAAATCCATGCTTAGCTCATTAACCTAATTACACATGGTGTCGTGCTAGCCTCAGCTCCACTGAGGGGGAAGAGAGGCAGCGGTGGGGGCAGGCTAGTTACCGTGTGCTACCCATACTGGGTTGTTTATGTTCGATCTCTATTGTCTCTTTGGCTGAGAAAATGGCCTTTGTGGGGGATTTCTAGCCAGGCTGCAGGAGTTGAGAAGAATTTGTGCCAAGGCCTGAGGGGTGGCATGTATGCAGCATGGTATTACGGCATGTATTTCCTCTTCCCCAAAATGTCCTTCCTACAGCACACCCTGTTCTGTACCCTGCTTGTCAGATGGCACCTCCAGTGCTGGGCAGGAACCTTCCCACACCCTCCTCCCCTTATCCTTGGAGAGGCACTGGCAGAGCTGGTGGAAAGAGGAGAGCGCCCGAATGGGATGATAAGCGCGATGAGGAGGCGGGGGTGCCTCTGAGAAAGGGGAAAAGGGAGGGCTTCTCAGCTGCAGAGCTGAGGCTGAAGCACACCAGACCTCCCTGATTTGCAGCGTGCTCTGCAGGGAGCTGCCTGCTCCAGTTATCTGCTGTGGCATCAGACATCCCTGTCCTTCCTCTCCTTCCCCTTTCTCACAGCCAGGTTGCACAAAGGGCTCCCCTTCACTCATGCCGAGGTTTGGGTCCAAGATCCTGCTCCAGAAGCCTGGCACAGCCCAGCAGGCAGAAATCTGTCCCCGCTAGGAGCTTATGCCAGGAGGAGGGAGGCATGGTGTCTCGGGAGCACATTGTCCTACCGAGAAAGGGAAGAGAACTGGAACATTTTCAGGCCCTGTCTCTGCTGAATCCAGGTGACACATGGATTTGTGGTTTTTTCACACAAAAGTCTGGGGGTTGGATGCTGTGGTGTGCAGCTGCATTCAGCGTGCTTCGCTGCCTACGTGTCTGTGTTCAAAGGGACGGGGAGGAGGCGGCAGGCCCCAGCATGTCCTATCCATAACCAGTCGAATTTGGAAAAGCAAGTCGGAGCTCGAAGGGGTCAGGGTGCGGCTTCCCACATGGCCGGGCAAGGAAAATGGGAGCATGCTGGAGCCCATGAGTCCCGTGGGACCAAGCTGTGATTTTCCTAGTACCTGCAAACATGGAGAGGGAAGGGAAGGAAGCAGGGAGCCAAGAAGGCACGTTCCCCCTAGCAGAGCAGCTCCATGTGGGGTCTGCAGCTCAGCCATTGCCAGGTGGGAGGGTGCAGGTTTACTCTGGAGAACATGACTGAACTCCCTGGGTCGGCAGGACTTGCACTGCCCTGCAGTGTGCTTAGGGAAGAGGCAGGGGAAGAGCAGAAAGCAGTTTTGCATGTGCAAGAGTTTCCTTAGAGGCACAGGACAGCTTGCCAAGCAGTATGCCACTTATGGGCTATTTGAGGTTCTGATAGGGAATGCTGGCATAGCCTCAGGTGAGTTCACACAGGGCCAGGGCAACCCAGCTGGCAGGCAAATAGCCATCCCTGCATTGGCTCCCAGCTTTGTCTCTTGGGAAAGATTTGTTCCTTCCCTCTGCCTACATATAAACACACCCAAACCCCATTTTCTTTCTCATGGGTATGCTGTGGACATGAGAGGAATCTGGCAGGGATCTGAGGGGACCAGAAGCCATGGGGTACTACCAGGAGTTGGGTAAGGCTAGGTAGGATGGGGACAGATGAACTCAGATGGGCAGATGGAACCCAGAGGTGCAAGCAACCTGCTGAGTGGGTGAGAAAAATGAGTCCCCTTGCACAACTCAATCCCACGTTGCCATTTAGTCCTAGGCTGAGCCATGGGGAGGGTGTTTGGCCTGGCACCAGTTTACTTGAGGACAGTGTGTATGAGAACAGCTGTTGTGGAAAAACTTCCACAGCGGGTGCCAACCTGAACTGAGACTGCAGAGGCAGCCAGGAGGCATAGAGGTGATCAGAATCCTTTGAACTTCAAGAAAACAACAAATAGAAAACAGATTGGGAAGTTCAGGATGCAGCTTTTTTCTTTCTTTTTTTTTTCCTAATAAATTGGTCCTTACTTTAGAAAAAAAAAAAACACCCACTCACTTAACAGCCTGAGCATCAATTTTGTGAGGTTTCTGTGCTAGGCCCTCAGTCCACTGCCTCTGGCCCAGCAATGGGTATTTCTGGGGATGACACATCCTGGAAGACACACTGATCTCCTGAAGCGCTTAGGCTCTGACAAAGTGGGATCTGCCCCTCTGCAGTGATAGGAATGGAAAAGCAACAACTTCAAACCCTGCTGAAGTCACGGTTCCTGGGATTTTGCAGGGCGTGTTGTAATCCAGATGGGAGGTTTGCATTTGCACTGCTCTGGGATCACAGGCATTGCCCCAAACCAAACAACAGACTCTGGGGTGCAGGAAAGAAGTTATCCCCGTTGCCATAAAACTGTAGGCCAGCTCTCACAGAAGAATTTAATCTAGCAGAAGATCAGCAGGCAGCCTTCCTGAGACATCCCAGCCCCACTGGGACAGCAGGGTTTGCTTTACACATTGACCATTCTTTGGCTGGTGCTCTGCTTCCAGGTAATTAAAATGGCTTAACCCTGCAGTCCAAACAGCTGCCTGCAGATAACTTGTCTTTATGCCCAAGGGACCCTTACCTCATTGTCTGCTCCAGAGAACCCCTTAACTACATGCTGCAAGGCATGTTTGGAGGATGCAAGGATTTCATTACACAGTGAGAGAGCGAAGGCAGAAACTCAGATACCTTTTTCTGGGATTAAGGCAGTGGAAAGAAAGAGAGGAGAAGAGAAGGGAGAAAAACAGATTGCAGGGATGTGAAAGAGCAGAGGATTTGTGGATCCTACAATGTGAGAATTTGGAGTCTATTTCTCCTTAGTTATGCCAAGTGTATCTGGAGTATTCCCAGAGCAAACAATGCAATTACTTTAGTTTCACACTATGCCAGTGAGTTGTCAGGCCTGAGGTTCAGACTCCCAAAGGGTCCTGTATAGACTTGCATATAAGCTGTTATGCTTTCCTAAGGGATATGGACGCTCTGAGAGAAAGGCTACATTCACTCTTCTGAGGACAGTGTAAACTTCCTCTTCCTCCTAGGCTTCCTGTTGCTTCCTTGTCTGAGTCCTTTGCTTGAGGAGATCCACAGAAAAACATCCCAGTGTTTTTCTTAGTGCTGGTTGAGCTTGTATAGCCCACAGGGTTGAAAATAGCCTTGGGGATAAGATCGGGCTGTCCTTTCAAATTGCCTTCAGCCCTGCAAAGAGACAGTTATTTTCCATTTCAGGGGTGTTCTTTCTTTCTGATGGGATCCCTCCTGAAGAAGGTGTGTCTCTCCCCTAAGTGAAGTCTCTTCATTTCCCTTTGGGGCGCGTCATTCTTGCCTTCTGATGCTCTGTTTCCTCCATCTCACTTCCCGTGTGTTTTGCTGGGTCTGGGCACAGGGTGACTTCAGATGCAGAACCCATCACCGATGCATTTTTGCCTGGGTGATTCCAGTGTGAACTGAAGTGCTCAACACAGTATTGAGCTGTTGAGAGTTCAAGTCCAAAGACTTCTTTCCTATGTCTGTCATAGACTTGGTGCTGTGACAGCGTCAGAAACAAGAGATACTCAAGTCTAGTGCCTTTCCAGAACAGGAAGAAACTTAGCTTTAGGTTTAATGAATGATTCTTTCATTTCATCCAACTTGTGGGTATACTGACAAGGCATCAGTCCGTGTCCTGCAGCAGTATTCCCCTTGCTTAGATGAGCCAGGCTGCTCAGCACAAGTAGAGTTCTTTCCCAGAATGGCTGTACTATTTTTCATTAATCTATTTCTGCATGGCACTGTGCTGTGCCAGGATGGTATGTCCTGCTCTGCTCTGTGTTCACCCAAGGCGACAACATACCTTAAAACTGCTGTTTCTTTCTGCTCACCTTTGCCTCTTCTCAGAGTCTCTACAGACAAGGCTCTGTTGCCAGACATAGCTCCTGAGACCTCTACCCTTAACTGAACATTGACCCTTTGAACTTTCTAACCCCCACACTAATAGGAGTTAATGACATTTATCTACATACTTATCTTTCTTAGCTAGCTCTGCCTCCTCCATTACTCCCCATACTGAAGTATTTGGGTACCTTACCACCAGTAACGGTTTGTGGCATCCAGGTGACATTAACTCTTTCTCCTTGATGGAAGAACTACAGTTCAAATAAATTAAGAAGCTCTCTTTAATCTCTTTTCCCTGGTTTCTTTCTTTCTCTCCTTTTTTTTTTTTCTTTTTTCTTTTTTTTTTTTTCCCCATTTAATGCCCATGTGGTTATTTCTGGAAGTCTTTCTCCACTACTATTCTGGTCATTTTTTACAAAATTGGAGATGGGACTTTTTGTCCTCTTTTCTCTTGCTGTTAGCTATTTATATCCTTCCATCCATCTTCTTAGGTAGTCAAGCATCCAGCTGTGTTGTATCTATCACCTTGGTACCTAAGCAACAAGTAAAGATGTTTCTTAACAGCTGTTAGCTCAAGCAGTGGCTGCTCTAGGGCAGGGGTGGCAAACAAGTGACAGTTGAGCTGCTGTGCACCTTGTGAGCAATCCAAGCCCAGCTGCTATGCCCATGATGGTGAAGTACCAAGCAGAGCCCTGGCCGGGTTTCTCCCATCCTTCTGTGGACTATCAGACCCCAGGGGAGGTGTTCCTATCTCCTAGGGATTCATTCTGCACAGCCCCTCCTTACCCTGCTCCCTCACCAGGGGAGCTGGCTGACATGTTTTGGGAGAAGTTTGTCTTTAAAAATGTACAATGTTATGCAGGAACTATATCCATATTGTCCTGTCTGTTAAAACGTGTAATAGTCTGGTTTGTGTTCTCTCTTCTCCTTCCCCCATCCCCCAAATCTGAAAAGAACATGAGTTCTCTTAAATAGCCTCCCATGTAGTTGTTAGCAAGTGGGAAGACACAAACAGCAGACGGAGGAGGAGGTGGGCACACCAGGCAGGTGGAGGGTGGGAGCAAATCCGTCTGTCGGGAGGGAGGAAGAGACACAGAGTCCAAAGGGACAGGCGCTGGAGCAGTCCCATCATGGGCTGCATCAGATGTCTGTGAAGGTTGACCCAAGGCCCCAGAGAACTCCTAACCAGGGCACGGGGAGGGATGAGACTCCTGCGGAATGAATCCAGATGGACTGGGGCTCAGAGTGGGTTGTGGAGGATGAGGGTGGGGAGATTCACAGGTAGGCGGGAGGTGCTTTCTCTTTGGGTGTGAGAGCTGTTGGAAAGGTCAGCTGTAGAGATGACTAAAAGACAGAATGGGCTTGCAAGTGGGGATGTTGGGCGTTTCAGAATGAGTTTTCCCTCTGCTTTGAAACAAACTGGCATTTGAAAATCTCCACGGAAATGAAATTTCAAAAGAAAACTTTGGTCTGGCTTAATCCAAAATGTCCCATTGCATTATAACCAAAGCATTTCATTCTGGTTGCCATTCTGGTCAGTGCTTTACCATATACCATTTAAAAGAAATGAGAGTCTAAAAGGATAAAAGGATAAGTTGTTCTACAATAAATTTAATAAGTCTTAAAATGAGAAAACCCTTTTGTTAAAATGGGAAAAACTAAAACCACAGAAAAGGAAACATTCTGTTCCAAAGCTAGCTCAGATCATTTCAACCTTATCAAAGGACTTTTTATTATTTTAACGTAGTTTTGTTAAAATCAGCACGTTCCAGTGGGATAGTTTTGGCTTGGACTAAATGGCACTTTCCATCAGAAAAACATGCTGTCTTGGAAAATTTTCCAGTAGCTCTAGCTTTTTTTTCTAACATGCTTTCCATTTTTGTGGCAACTTCGTCAGTCCCTGGTTTCAGTTAGGATGAAGCACGCAGAAGTCCCGAGAGAGCAGTTGACCTCCTGCTCTTTGAAGACCAGGATGACTCACTGGAGCTTTCCCCAGTGGTGCAGAGGAAAATATGTCTGCCCCACTGAGCAGCCTGCTGTTCCCGTCCACATGGCCAGCCTTTTGAACACGGCTTATTGCTCCATAAGAAGAAAACAGGGAGCCTGGTTCTGATGCAGTTTCAACAACGAAATTACTATGAAAGTCAACGAAATATGCCAGTTAAGGCCAACTGAGCTATTTAACCCCCACTCTCTGGGCCTGGTTTCTCCAGCACGAGGCTGGAAATGGGATGTTGACTCTGGGCTTGCTCCATCCTGTCAACTGTTAATGGATCTTTATAGGGAACTGATTGCTTTTTGGTTCTGGTTTGTCTCTTGTGAATCTAGACTTCAAGAACCGTTAGGTTTAGAGCAAACATATGATTCAAGCCTGCCATAGGGATTGAGGCCTTGTAGCTACTTGCAGCTCCTGTGACAGTTGCTGGTATTCCACCTTTTTGCTCAGGAAGGGGAAAAAGTAAAACATGCTGAGAGAGGCCCTAAAAACAAGCCCAAAAAGCAGCAACCCGCTTTAGATGCTTGCTGATGCCTCCATCAGACTGTGGGTGATGTATTGCTGAAATGTCTCCCAGGATGTGTATGGAGGGACACCTTTGTACCTGGGCATAAGGAGACCGATGAGTCACTCAGCACAGTGTGTCATTCCACCTCCTGGGTGACACTTGTCATCGAATTCCCCCGAGCGTTATGTCACAACCCAGCTCCTCCCTGGGGCTACCTGGAAGCACAAAGCTACCTTGTTTGAGGAGGGAATAATAAGGCATGGAGAAACTCTTAGTTTCTCTTCCTGGAAGTTTACTTGCCTCCCCTATTGGACTACAATCACTAAGGATATGCAACTCATAACTCTAAGTCCCCAGTTACCCCTGTTTGCCCCACCAAGAAGAGCAAGCCTTGCTCCCACTGAGGGGTGTCCAAAGGGAAATGTGTTGTGGTCCCCCTTTTGTAAATCTCTCTCTGCAGAAGTCCTTTTGAACTCCTCCTCCTCCTCCTGACTTGCCCTCTGCTCTGGGCTAAACGCTACCTGTCTTTATGCTGACTGTCCTCACCTTTCTGGGCAGGGAAGAGCGGGTATAACTGTGTTGGTCTCCCTTACCATCCCCAGGAAAGCAGAGCTACTGCCAGATGGGGCAGGGAGCATGACCCTGTGTGGGAGGCCTCCCTGACAGGCTCTGACCCTCACTCATTGCTTTCCTCTCCCCCTTCAGATGCTCACCATGGGGCCAGCACAGGCTGCCTTTAATGGGTGGTCTTGTCACTTGTTTACAATCTTCCAAGCTCAGCAGGCTCTCCTAAGCCCTGACTTGTGCAGCCATTTGGAAGCTCAGCAATCATTCCCCAGACAGCCTGGATGGAGGCTGTGACCTTAATAGATAGGGGAGCTGCATCTCCATCCAGGATGGAGTCGGTCTCTCTGCTGGCTGCTCTCCACTCAGCCCTACCAGCAGCTGGGAGGTCTGGAGTCAAAGGGCACTCCCCTGCACCCAAATCTTCCCTGTTTGGATCGCTTTCCTCGCTGAGGTGATATTCTTACTGAGCTTTACTGGGCCATGCCAGATCTAAACCCAGGCTATGAGGATCACAGCAGCCACTGATCTGGCAAGAAAGGGACATGAGGCAAACCCGAGGTGCATGTCAGCTCCTTGGGGCTGGAATTGTGGAGCTGGCTTTGCTCACAGGTTGAATGGGACACTCACCAGCAGCTTCACTATTTTTCATAATTCCTGGTTTGTTCTTAACACAAAATGTCTTAGATTTGGTGGCATCCAGTTTGCTCATTGTTGAGAAAACTGCGAAGCGGCATTTTGGGAACCTTTAGTCTAGCTGTTGATGTGGATAATGTTTAGGTTTGCTTCCAGGCTCAGGCAATAGACAAGGTTTTCCACTTCATCTCCCTGTGCCTCTGTTTCCTCAGCCATAAAAATGAGGGTGACCTTTTCTATTTGCATGAGTGGTGGGTGGGGCGGTGAGGCCTCACCACAAATGCCTCCATACCTGCTACCTTAGGTGAGAATTATCACCATTATGTGCAGATACCCACATCTAAACCAAGGCATTCAACTGAGATTGCCAGTGATTGCCTGGGTGGCCTTGGGCACATCTCTTTGTCATTCAGCACCTCTGATTTCCCCATCCCTGAAAGCAGGGGTAATAATACTTTCCTGCCTCTCAGGGTGTTGGAGGATTAATTAGTTACTGTTTGAAAAGCCTTTTGATGCAAAGCTTTCCATAAATATGCAGACTTATTCCTACAGATGGGACCCAGGTAGGACTGCAGCGTGGTGTCTGTCGCTCTGCACTGTGGAGATCGTAAATCTGTGAAGAGGTGAAATTTGTAAAATTAGTTCCCTGCACAGGGCACCTGATGATAAGAAAGCTGAGAAGCAGCAGGCTGGAAATCAGGCAGGACACCGAGTTGTGGTTTATATGTGCACACTGGTTTTTATGGCCTGTTCTTCATGGGCAGGAATCCTTAAACAGCCCAGAGAAAGTTGGGAGGTCTGAGTCTCTTCCGCTTTCCTGCAAAAATATCTCTAGGGCAGGACAGAACAAATTATGAGAGAAATCACAGGCAGTCCACTGGCAAAGGGTGTCTGTCCGTTGCATCAGTTGGTTGCCATGTTTGCATTCATGTGATTTGCAAAGATTTTTCCTAGTTATCAGCTCTGATGGGTCATGAGCCTCCAGAACATATATCACATTTTTCTGGTCACAAAAAAATGTTGCTGTTTCTATATTCTAATAAATTATAGCATAGCATTCCCACTTGCAACAATAGAAAACATTTCTCTTAACTTAGGGGAGGTGGTAAAGTATCAGCAATGCTTTATATACCAAAGGGATAATAGGAGGAAAGGCAAGAGGAAAGCAAGACCACAGTCAGAAAGCTGTGACTGGTTAGCATGTATTTAAATTATAGGAAAGAAGGAGTTTTGATCTTCTCCACAAAAACTGCAGGCTTGGCCAGTACCAGCATGGTCTGGCAGGGGTGCCTTTTCACCATGACTTGGACAGAGACCAGAGAGTTTGTGTCCTTCGGTAATTTCCTGGGACCTGGCCTCTACCCCTCTGATAAAAGAGGCTTGATTTGAGTGAGGGCAGAGAGAATCAGGGGGTGGGTGGCGAGGCTGGTGGGGGCAGTCAAATTAGGTCTGTCAGTTATTAACCCTGGCGCTGAAGTCATGCCTGAGTCAGCAGAGTTTCGGCTTTGTCGCATTCCCATTGTGGAGGGGAGTGAGTCATCACCCAGCCAAGCCCTGAGAGCTCCCCAGTTTCCTGCTCCCGCTCTGAGCCCAGAGAGGGAAGGAAGGATCTGATGTTCTCTCTTTCTGTGCCGTCAAGTTTATTTTTGTTTTTATTGAATCTCTTCAGTCTCAAGTTCCTTCATTTCGGAAATGAGACTCTCATGGGTTGCTATCTTGATCCCCTCTTCACAGCTCTTCATTAAATCCCTCCTCTTTAGCACCTGGAGAGCTCTAATAGTGGGAATATTTAGCCCTGGACCAGGGCTCCTTGAACATCATCCAAGGCAACACGGAAGTCCAAGAAAGAAACAGGGCATAAAAAATACTCATGTATATTTGGGGACTCTGCCCATCAAGATAAGGTGGAAGGACAGTCTCAGCTTAATTAGCTTCCCCCTGCTCAATGCTTCGGCTCCTTTCCCCTCCTCCACACTTGATTTTCCAGCTGTACTGCTCTTTTCTTCCCTTGCTTCCCCACCCAACCACCAAATTAGCGTTGACTCTGAATGTTGTCCCATTTCTTGCTCTTCCCTCATGTTTGCAGGTCAGGGTTGGTAAGCAAGAAGACTCTGGCTTTTTCCATGCTGGCAGGCAATGAAATGACTCTTCAAAGAAGGGTCTTTGATTTTTTGTTCTTTGTCCACCCTTGTCTTTGCCTGGCCAGCTGCCTAGTTTTCCTAGTGAATTGTGGTCCTGGACATACTCACTGGTACACCTCCAGAGGAACTCACAGCTAGGGATGAGAAGAGGCAAGTGAGTGGCCTGGGATGTGGAGATGATATTGGAGAAGGGCTCAAGAAAAGTGCGAAAATTTGTAAGGCTAAAATGGAAGGAAGATAAGTCAAAGAAACATGTGTTATAGACCAGACTGAGTGGCTGTGCCAGCTTATGGAGACAGGTAGCGGGCACAGAAGGAAGATCTGACTTAGCTGTAGTAAGTTGCACAAGGCCACAGGGGAAAGGAGATGAGAGTCTTCTGAGCCCAGGCACTGGACAGGTGTAAGAGCACACAGTGGGAAAAGAGCTGAGGAAGGAGCTGGTGTAAGGTCCAGCCCAGAAGACCTGGAGGGACAGGCTGTCTGGTCGGGAAAGCGGGCCAAGTGCTGAGCAGGTTGCATGTCAGGCAGAGGCAAGGGGCAGTCTGGTTCACTGCTCGGGTGTGTGGGAATGGCCAGCTCTTGCCGAAGGATTAGCTGACGTGCTGGTGGGGCGGGACAGGCAACAGGAGCTGGCTCCTTGGCGGTGACTGAGGTGCCTTTGTGCTTTGTTGCTGAGCATGGGGTTTCATAGCTTTATTGCAGGAAGGATCCCAGTGCTGTGTCAGCTCTTTCAGCAGGAGCCCTGCTCTGCCAGCCCTCCTGCTTTTGCCATGGGGCATGTTCCCCTCCCCTTGTCTCGGGGGGTGAAGCAAAGCAGCTATGTGAGAGCCAGGAAAGGTACTGCAGAGAGTGAAAGCTGGGAGCAAAGGCAGGCATGGTTGTTCCCTTCCCACTCCTCTGGTTTGGAGCCCTCTTTCTAGAGGACTAGAAGGTCGGCCACAACTGAGGCTGTTTGCAAGGCTGAAACACAGACAGCAAGAACTAGTGGTCTAGTTTGGTGTTCATCTCTGCTTTTTGCTGTCTGTTTGATGTGTGTGAGTTGCACCCTGGCGTCTGCTTTTCTTTCATCTATTTCTGTGAAGAACATCTAGGACAAACATGACCTTGGCCTTGCTTATGGCCTTTATGTGAATCCCAGTGATGACTCAATAAATAGACTTCCCAAATCTTAACAGAGAACAAGTGGAGCATCAATGGATCCCTTTGGCAAAGATCTTTCATTCAAGTGGATCGTGAGGCTGCTTTGTGCTCTATTTATCCAAAGAGGAAATGCTGTACAGGCAGGAGAAGGCAGCCCTGCTTTATCCCAAAGGCATCTCCACTGTCCTGTCCCAGCAGACAGCCAGTGAAGGGCTGGCTAGAGACCTCACTCAATACAAGCCATTGACTGGTCCTCAGATAATGACATCTCTGCAGTTGCAACTTTGTGCTGGTTCTGGGTATGAACCAGTGACCTAGAGTAAGAGGCTCCGTGTTTCCCATTTGCAAGCCAAAGCCAAGCCCATTCTTTCTTTTTTGAGAGGCGTTTGGATGAGAGCCAGATAGGCCATTGTACGTGCTGCCATTTCCCATCAGCTCCCAGAAAGCTCCCAGCTCTCAGCTGGGGGAGGGATGCTTGGGCTTGCAGTTTCTCTTGGTGTGCCCCCACCCTATCACAATGTTATCTCGGGCCTTTCATGTGCAGCCATGTCACCTGGAGCTATAATCTTGCCACATCTCTTACTTGCTCATCTTCTTTCTAAGGACCCCTCCCCTTGTGTTGGAAACTCAATCTTCTTTCTAGTCTCTTTGGTGTTCAGGCTCCACACTTGAGTGGGGCAGAACTGAATGGGTGCATGACAGAGAGACCTCCAGTGAAAGTCTGCTGCTGCAGGAGGTACATGTTGGTGAGTCACTGGAGACCACTCCTTCATTGCAGTCAGCTTAAGCCATTGACTAAGCTGGGTGAGGCAAACACTGTACATTTTTGGAAGAGCAGCAGAGTACTGATTTGAATGCCTGGCAATCAATACAAAAAGTCTCTCCGGCAAGAGGAAAGATATTAACCCCAATGTCTTGGCCAAGCGCCAGCTCAAACCTTTGCTTCTTGCCACCTGAAATTCCCCTGCTGGGATTTATGATCTTCTTTTCCATTTCCCACCCTGCCTAACACACCTGTGGCGTTCCTTTGGGCTGTTGGAGGCCGGTTGCGTTCTGCTCCACAAGGGTTGCATTCCAGACCTTGATTTCCACTTGAGAATAGGGAAGACTTGAAAGATGAATTTGGAAAAAACAGGGGAAAGATTGCTAAGTGCCACCAACTGAGAAGTTTTGAACTCCTGCTCTGTCCTGGTTTTCCCCTCATGGAAAGTTCTTGGAAATCGGTTTGAGGTGTCCATGAGGCATATGGGAGCATGCACAGGACATCATTGCCTATAGCCAAGGAGTAGTGCCAAGGGCTGTCTCAAAATCAGGTGCTTTGTGTAGGTGCTTTTGTAGGTTGAAGCGTGATGAATTGTTTTGTCCTTTTATAAGGTCTGGCTGCTGTGACCCTTCAGTTCAGTTCTAAGTGATGCAAAGATGATTAGGACTGATTCCTGTAACATTTGCATCAGCCATGATATTGCCACACCGAAGGGTGGCTCATCACACCTCTGCCAAGGGCTCTTTCAGTGCCCTTGGGGTGAGATGAGTATCAGGGAACAGGAGGGAGAGAAATCAGTGAGAGGCTCAGAGAGGCAACGTTGTGCAAACCAGTGTGGAGTTCACATGGCTCTTAACAAAGAGGCATTGATTGGAGGCTCGCTGTTGTGACAGAGCTCACTAGTGCCTGGAGATCATTTCCACAGCTTTCTATATGAGGGAGCAAGAACCAGATTTGCAAGTGTGGGAGCCTCAATGTAACAGCACCTCGCGGGCTTTTAGGAGAGAGGGTTTTCAGGTTCTAGAGCCACCAGCTGCCGCTTGATTAAGTGCCCCTCACACCCAGGGAGTCCAGACCTTCCTTCCCAGCCCACTGCCTTTGCCGCAGGGCACCTTGAGTTCTGCGCAGATGCCCCCAAGGCCTTGCATGACCTAGTAAATATCTGGGTTTGGGATCATGGGGAAAGGCATCAACACAAACCACTTCAGAGGCCAAGGTGGAGGAGTAGGATCTCAGAGGTCTCCACTAATGAGGTCTTGGCACCAACATGTCTTTGGCACTCAGCTGGGCCTTTTTTACTGCTTTTGGTCCTCAACAAAGAATAACACCAAAAAGCTAATGAATAAAGCGCAGCTCGGCAAGCTTCAACCTATACAGCTAATCCTTCCCCATGTGCTGGCTGCCCCCTGGGCGGTGTCAGAGCAGATTGGTGGGCACTGGGAGATCTGGCACAGGAACTGCAAATGGCAGCATGTATCCCAAGCCCTTTCTCTGCCACACCGACCACACACATCATTCGGCAAAGAAAAAGCAAGGCGAACCCCAGCACTGCACATGTACACACACATCCTGCTTAATATGTTCAAGCCTCTCCAGAGGCTGATTAGTGATTTTATTTTCTCCTCCTCTCCCGGCCTTGCACACTCATCGCCGTCGATTATCTATGCATTTGCCCTGATGAATTATTGAGTGTGTAACAGGGCGAGGGAAGACCCACCATCCCAGCTCAGTCACCTTCCAAACAAACACTCCCCAGAGCATGACAGCAGCCAGTGTGCCCGCTGGCTTCTGATTTAGGATGGGGAGCACGGAAGGCTGATCCTGCAACTTGCAAAACCCCTTTACTCCATCTGTTTATTCCCCTTCCCCATCATTGCCGTTGAAGTGCGGGTATTATTGCTGTGGTACAGAGCAGAGCAATGGGTGAGTTATTTCCCTGAGGAGAGGCTTGCAGGAGTGGAACATAAAGAGTTTATCCTGTCTTGCAAAAGAGCCGTGAGTTATTGAGTCACTTGGAAAGGAAACACGATTTCCGCACACTGTTTGGGGTTTTTGGGGTATATTTTATTTGGTTTGTTTTGTTACTACTTCTGCTGGCTTTTTTTCCCCTTTTCCCCTGCAGCCTCTAGAAAGTTTGGAATGTGTTTTTGCTAAAGCTGCTACATGCAGGGGCCTGAATCCCAGTGCTGGCAGCCTTTTGGTGTTGGCAAGCAGTCCTCAGCTGGCACCAGTTTTTTCCCTAGCCAAAAGTCTGACTCTACACCTGGGCAGAGGAGGGTTCTGCAGGACCGTTCTGGGGTTTGGTTCAGGGTCAGGTTTGTCAGCAGCAAAGTCTGCTTTTTCTTCAATTTGTGTCCAAGTACAGTCTGCACTCCTGCGTGGGTCCTATGGCAGGGGTAGGGTACCAGGGACACGGTAGAACGGGAATTGTTACTAACACTCAAGATCAAGAAAAATCACTTGATTTTTAAAGGGGTCATTCATTAATTTGCAGAGAAATGATAGCATAAAGAAGAGGCCTAGTAATGATGAAGTGAGGGGTTGAACTGATCTCTCACTTGTGATATATATCATGTTCTTTGCCAGGCTGGCTGACAAGATCTTTGTTTAAGGGGAAAGTCTTAGGTGCCCATCCTTGGGTAGTGGTGGCCTTCAGCCTGCCGTAGCCTTCTGCATGCCATGTTCATCCACATGCCCTTCAAGGGAGAGACCAGGCTGTCCTCCTGGCTGCTCTGCAAGGGTGACTTGGAGGAGCAGTTGGCAGCTTCCCGTCCTCTCTCTCCTTTCTGGGGCTTGGTTCATCTCTCTTTTCTGGCACTGTGAGGAGGTGCTGGGCCATGACTTCCTGCTGTCACGAATGAGACCTCTTTTATTGGGATGTGGAAAGCCTGGTTCAAAGGGAACCGCTGAGGCCTGTGGGGGGTCAGGAAGCTTTGTGTGGGAGCGGAGCCAGTTGTGCCATCGCCCCAGCCCCGGGCAGGCTCTGCCTGGGGGCACGGGCCCTTCATCAAAGAGGTGGGGACTGGTGCTGATGAATCTGCTCTCCTCCAGCCTTGGGAGAAAGAGGGAGTGCTGAGCACACCTACAGCCAGGCAGCCATGAGATGGGTGGCAGGTTGTTCCCAGGGCCTTTGCTACGTGATTGCTTTTGCTCTCCGGCAAGCTCCCACACGCTTTGCAAGGCTCTAAAGACTTCAGAGCCAGACTGTTTGGCAAAGCTGCTGCTCACCTCCGCAGGTGTGGGTGATTCTGCAAGAGGCTCTTTCACCTCCGGGGTAGAAGGAGCAGCGTATGCTGCAAAGCCTGTTGGAGACATCTCCCCTCTCCCCATCCACCTGTTCTTTCCTCAGATCCCAGCATGGAATTATCTAGATCCAGCCCTGCTCGGCACCCGGGGCCCTCATTTCATCAGGAAGGCTGTTGTGGGCCATGGGGTCCCACAGGACACAGGCCAGACTGGTGTCATTAAAGCGTGTCGCCGTGTCTTACTGCCTGGACATCCTTCTCGAAGGACTCTTAGAGACATCCAGCCTCTAAGGACTCAAAGGCTTCATGCATGCAGGCACATGAGGGCACCAGTCCTTTGCTGTGGTTGTAAACAGGACTGGAAAACATTCCTCAGCAGCCAGCCGCAATGCTAGGGTGTGGGGCAAACCAGTGCTTGACTCAGGGAAAGGGGGCAAGTTCACACAAAGCTCTAGAGACTGAGTTTCGGTCTTAATTGCTGATGACTGTGGTCAGCTGATGGCGTCTCATGGCTGGGCTGGATTGTTGAGGCTTGTCCTCGGGGTCACAGGCTTGGCGTGGAGGGAAGAAGGGGAGAAAGAAAAGTCTGAGATGAAATGTGGGGATCAGACTGAGTACAGCGGGCATGGAGTGATGGGGCAACATGGGAGCATGCAGAGAGGAGGGTAGAGGTGGGATTTGTGGGTGAGAAGACTTGTACGTCTGCACTTGTGTATGTGCGAAAATGCAGGAAGGAGGAAGGAAACATTCTTGCTCAGATTCACATGTAGAAGTCACAGGGCACGTCTGCCAGGGCTCTGGCGGGGGCTAAGACTGAGGACTTAATTCTGGCCTTGCATGGGGAGCCTGTTTGTTCCCTGGAATAACAGGGTAGGGAACAGATTTCAAAAATTCTGTCCCCTCACTTAGAAGATGCTGTCCTGTTTCTCTTTTTATACATTTTTTTCTTTCCTCAGCCTCTCTCTCTTTCATTATCCTTTCATGTTCCTCGGTCTTTGTACATCTTTTTTTATTAGCCCTTTCTTTCCTTTACTCTCAGTCTCCCAGAATACATCCAGTTTCAGATTCTGCCAGAAGCAGCAAGCAGAACCCGCTTTTCTTGTTCTCACCACCTTGCTTCTCTATTGTATTTATCATATAAATACTGGCTGTATAATTACCAGAGCATTATCTCTAAACATACAGATTAGGGAAAGACACAGTGGCAGCCAAAGATGAATTTCAGGGTCAGTCTGGTGGGAGACATTTTTCTCCAGCTGTCAGGGGAGGAATCAAGGGAGACAGAATAGCAGTCATGAACACCAGCCACTACTTTTCCCAAGCACCTTTCATCTTTACTCTACAGAATCAAGATGGAACGTTCCTAAATTCATCCACTTCTGGGGTTAAAACAAAGGCCACAGAAATGATCTAGATCATGCAGGTAGATCACTGAGCTGTGTGGGCACTGCCATAAATCTATTCTTATATGGGAACTATTGCTGCTCTGAAATCAGAGCTGAGTTTGCAGCTTATTTAATTACTGATGCATTTCCAATAGGATTAAATGGATGTCTGAGTGTGTGTTAGCATATGTTAGGATATACTGTGCTGATAAATATCTGTGCTTTCATATGCCTCCAGATACGCGTGGTCTCTCTATTTACAATAACTGATTTAGCATTATCCAAAGTTGAAGACAAAAGGAAGGAAAGTATTATTGATGCAGCCTTGTGCCTTTTGCTGATCATAAGCCCTAGGTCAGCTGCAGAGCATTAGGGCTGGTTGTAGTGAAATGTGAACACCAGTTGTGGAAGGGAAGGTGTTTATGAGCAGGTATGCAGCTGCAGGAGCTGCAGGTGGACGCAGGTAGTTGCAGAAGGTACTGAGGGTCTCTAGCTATAGACTCTTCTTGCATCAGCCATGCCAAGAAGCAGCTGATGGAATAAATAAAAGAGTTCATGGACCTGATGTCCCAGAAGTGTTCTTTTTCTCTCTTTCTTTGTCTGAGAAGTACACGTATATTCATGTCTTTCCATTTGATTGCAGGGCTGCAAGCTCAGACTGTCTTAGTCAATGACACAGTCTCGGGCTTCATCGGGACAGACGTGGTCCTGCACTGCAGCTTCACCAATCCGCTCCCCAATGTGAAGATCACGCAGGTCACGTGGCAGAAAGCCACCAACGGTTCCAAGCAGAATGTGGCCATCTACAACCCTGCCATGGGGGTCTCCATCCTCTCTCCCTACAAAGAGCGAGTGACTTTCCGGAATCCTTCCTTCAAAGATGGCACCATTCAGCTCTCTCGGCTAGAGCTGGAGGATGAGGGAGTTTACATCTGTGAGTTTGCCACCTTCCCAACTGGCAACCGGGAAAGTCAACTGAACCTCACTGTGCTGGGTAAGATACTGGACAAGCTTTGTAGCATGAACCATTGCCTCCAGTTAAAGAGATTCTGGAGGAACCTGAGACTCATGTCCTGAGAACTCGGGGCAAAGGTGAATCTTGGGTGTAAATTTTACATATTTCAAGTTGAGTGTAAAGAGGTGAAGAACAGGGAACCCAGAGCAGCTGGTTGCCTGAGCTATCTCAGGAATGATTCTTCTTTCCAGACCTCAGTTTCCCTATCTGTTAATGCAGGTGTAATAAGAGTGACTCTGTTTCCTAAGGGAGTGCTGAGTTTTAATGAGCTGGTGGCTGTCTAGTGAATGGAGAGTAAAGACAACAGAGAGATCCTAAGCACAAGTAGAGCTTGTCCATGGAGCTTAGGGTTGCAACTGAACAGACCCCAGCCAAGGCCTACCTGATTCATTTGCTCTCCAATTTCAGTATCTCATTCTAATATAGGGCTGAAAGCCCATGGCAGGAAAGGAGGGACTTTCCATCAAGTATCTGTGCATCGAGAGCACCTCCACCACTCTTTCCCCAGAGCAGATTGCTGGCAATTTGCAGCAGCTCTCGATTCACCACAAGGTCTGTCACAGGCTCAGTGGTGCCAGATGTCTCTTGGGTTGTAGTAGAAAGGGTAGCATTGCATTTCTAACCATCTTCTTATGCCCTTTTCTTCTCCTTTTTGCAATTCCTTGCAGCCAAGCCCACAAATCGGATGGAGGGCACTAAGAGGCCACTTATTGCTAAGTCTGGCAGGACAGAAAAGATCTTGGTAGCTACCTGCACCTCCTCTAATGGGAAGCCCCCCAGCACCGTCACCTGGGACACCAAGCTCAAAGGGGAAGCACAGTTTCAGGAGATCCGGAATAGCAACGGCACCATCACAGTGATCAGCCGGTACCGGCTGGTGCCGAGCCGGGAGGCACACCGGCAGCAGCTCATGTGCGTGGTCAATTACCAGCTGGACCGCTTCACCGACAGCATCACCCTCAACGTGCAGTGTAAGTGAGCGTGGGCAGGGCTGGAGAGCAATGCTTCATGGTCAGGTCCTGGGGTGGGTGATAAAGTCTGGGAAAAGGGGATTTTTATGAAAGGAAGGTGTCAGTCTGGTGGAGGGGTTGAAGTGGGGGGCTGCTCTCTTTTTGTGGGGAGTTATTCCTTGGAATAATAATCTGCTTTCTCTTTTTCACACCTTTCTCTCTCTGCCTCTGACATACCCCTTTGTTCCTCCCCTTCTCTCTGTCATTTACCCTCTCTCACATACTTTGTTCCACCATCTTTCCTGTCTTGTAATCTCTCTCCTTCTCCCACCCCTGCTCCCTTATTTCATCTCTTCTTATTTCATTTTGTCTCCCTCCCTTTCCGTAACTCTTCTCTCCTTTTCCATCCTGCTTTTCTATCTTTTTTGCCCACCTGCAGATGAGCCAGAAGTCACTATAGAAGGCTTTGATGGCAACTGGTTCCTCAACCGGAAGGATGTGAAGCTGATATGCAAATCTGATGCCAACCCCCCAGCTCACACCTATGAATGGAAGCTGTAAGTGCTTACAGTGCTTCTGCTCTCAGCAGCACATATGTCCAGCTCTGTCTAGAGGGCAGACTGTTTCTGAGGCAGGTAGTGTTTGAAGCGACTAGGGCAAGGGACTTGGTTTGGGTGGATGGGCTTTATCACAAGTTTCATATTGCCTGTGGCCCCAGCCGACACAGCTGGAACCGGCTTTTTAGTTGAGTCACACACAGCCACCTGCCCTTGCAATGGACAGAGGTTTCCCTGTCTTTCAATTGGGTCTCGCCCCAGCATCTTCCAGTTCAGACTCAAGAGTAGGGCAGTGGGTAAGGATCATACAGACCCCCTTTTCACTGGCCCAGGATGGAGCTTGCTACCAGCGCAGTGCAGCCTTAATATGCAGGATAATTTCCCATTTTCACACCACTGGAGTAATATTCTGCCCTGGTGACATGTGAAGCAGCTGAGAGATGACAAGGTGAATAATTTGCCCAGTGCCGCTAATGCTTTGGTAGCAGAGCTGTAAAAGAACCCAGGATTTCTCTTCCTTAAAGGGGCACAAATAGCACAAAATTAATCCATGTATGAAAAAACCTTTCCCTGGCATCAGCCCCAGCTGTAAGCAGGAGCTCCTCTTCAGAGCACTCATCCCCATGCGACTGACATTAAGCAGAAGCAGTTCCTTGTCCTCCAGGGTTTCAGCTTTTGGCTGAACACACTAAAGGGACTGAAAAGTGAGCGAGGGGTGTCTGGGGACTCAGGTGGGAATTGATGGAACCTGAGGTGGTTCCCTCTCCCTCTCTTTCATTTCTATAAGCACTCATGTAGCTTTAAAAAAGAAAGATCAAATGGATCCTTTCTTCTTTTCAGCTGGCGTTTGTCATCAGGAAAGAGGCTCTCAAAATGGCTTTGCAAGGAGCTCGGCATATTCTGTCTCATTTTACTTCCCAGATCAAACCATTCACAGTGAAAGTCTGAAGAGGATTGTTTTTCTTGGCTTTTTTTCTAGTTTTCATCCTCAGCTTTCTCCCTGTGTTGGTTCTGCCAGCTTGATTTAAACTCCAAAGGATCTCTCTGGGTTCCTCAGAATGTTGCCAGGAAAGTATTATAGGCAAAGATGCCCCTTGTGGCACCCAAAGCAGAAGAGATGCCAGTTTGGGATATCTGTGTGCAACAGGGCTGGCGAATCAAGCTGAAGGGAGCCTTGTGCGATGGAGCTGGGGACAGGAGGCAGGTCTTCTCACTGTTTTTGGGCAAGTCATTTCATCCCTGTGGTCTGCTATTGCTCACATGCGGGGCTGGAGGCTGAGCACTTGCTGAGCTCCTGGGTATGATGCTGTCCATGGCAGGAGCTGTGTCACTGTGTACAGACACAGCCAGCAGCACAAGCGGCCCCTGGTCTCTGTTTGGACAGTCTGCCTCTGCTATGACAGCCATGCTAAAGGCAAGCTGAGAGCTGAAGCACGGGGTAACCGGCTGCCAAATGTCTCAGCCAGATGATCTATCTGTAGCCCAGGGCAGGAAAGAGGGTTAGTTACCAGCTAGGCTCAAACACAGCAGGGGATGCAGGTGTTGGCACCGCATGGCTGAGTCTAAATGTGACGTGTCATTTGCCCACCTGGTTTACACAGTGTGCTGATAATAAATCCAGCGCTGGCAGAAATGATTCTTGGGAACAGCACATCTTTGAGCCGGGCATTGAGTTGGTCCCTATGTGCTGTGTGATTGATCATTTTATTTTGTGTGAAATCCTATGGATTCTCCATGGGCTGTGCATATGTCCTTGTGTCTGTCTTTGGCCTGCAAGAGTTTCTTGACTCACAGCTAAGAGGCTGGGAGCATCAGTACTTTGCTTTGAGAAGGAACTGTGGGAAGAAAAATGAAGAGAGAGGAAGCATGAAATGAAAACAGAAGAGGCAGATCAAGCAGATGCAGGGAAAGCCTGATGAATAATTGTAGAGCAGGCAACCACCTAGGCATGTAGTGTGTGTGTGTTTGTAGGGAGGTAAGGACTGGGAGTAAGATCCATGGCCATCCCCTTCCTTCCCACAGTGCCACTTTGGTAATACCAAAATGATTCCTCATTTCTTTGGCAGGGCAGCCACAGAAATAGCCACCAGCAGCTTTGGTTTATCCATGTGCTGATATGTGCCTCTTCTCTCTGGGGTTAGGAAGCAATTACTGATTCTGCTGATGTTTTGCTCCTGCCTGGAATGTAGAAACCAGCCATGCTTTCCTCTCCTCTCATTTGGATGGTGATGAGCAACAGTCAGGGGAGCTGTTAGAGGAAGCAATAGCCCTCTTCAGCGTCCCACAGCACAGTTGTTAGATGTGCCCCTTGTCTTTGTAGATGCAAGGCCCTAATTCACTTGTAGGCAGAGGACCACTGTTACGTTCTTCTGGTCTTCCATCAGCTTTGGGATCACTGGCTGGATCCAGCTAGGAATGACTCCAGTGGCTGCTGTACGTATGTGCCTGTGTGTATATATAGGCATGTAAAATGTATGTGTGTGCATCTAGGCACTTTTTTACAAACCTAATTATACCCCCATTATTCCCTTTTGTTTCTTACAAATTGCTGGCAATATGTGCACATTTTTGTTGGGAGGAGGGGAAGGAATTACTTGAGTAATTTTTAATTGCCTAAGAGAAGTAATTACTTTACTTTGCTTCAGTAATTAAGAATAACCAGGCCATGTGTGTCTTTTCCTAGCACAGGGGATCTTTTTTTTTAAATTTTTTATCTGCCTTGTTCATTTATTCTGGGTGTCTGTAGACTTAGTTTTGCATTACTCCAGTTTCACACTTACCTAACTGTTCTGACATGGGCAGGTCATAGATGGCAGGGCTCTAAATCAGCACTGCTTTGCTCGAACTTGAGTTGCAATTAACACTGGCTGATCAGCTGCCCAGGAGAGTTACATGGGCAGGAAATTGGAATGAAGCAGGGTTGGCTTGGTGTCCCGTTCCCGTATTTTCCATCAAATGGCAAGACAGAGGTGGAGGAATACTGAAGATGAGCCAGCTAGAGGTGAGCCACCCAGAACAAGAGATTGGCCTGGCCATCTTACCCCATGCGTGGACCTACTCAGGATTTGTGCTGGAAAATGAAGGCTCTGTGTCTGTTTCCTGGATAGGGGAGAATATAGACTAAAAGTGCTCCACATCTCATTAGCTGAATCCAAGGGCTGTACGTGACCCAGAAATGTCCAATCTCCCTTGTAATCACAGAGAAGGGGGGAAAAAAACTGACCCATGTAAAGAACCTGATCGTCATGCAACAGATTTACCCTGGAGGAACTGTACTGACTTTTTTTCCTCTAATACTGTTCTCTGAGGGTTTGGTTTCAAGGCTGACTACTTCAGTGGGTATTTTCCAGCCAGCACCACCAGGTTCTGGATCTGCCCAAGAGCAAGCACAGAACCACATGTCAGTGCCTCCTCTGCAATACTGCTTGACCTTATTGAGTATCATCTCTGGGGTCAACCATGATCTTTGTTTTTCCTAGGCCAAACGGGACTCTTCCAGGGAGCGTGGAAATCCAGAACAACACCATCTACTTTAAAGGGCCTATCTCCTACAACGTGGCTGGCACCTACATCTGTGAGGCCTCCAATGCCATCGGTACACGGTCGGGCTTGGTGGAAGTCAATGTCACAGGTAGGAAAACATTTGGTGTGCTTTGAAAGATGGAAGAGGAGGAGGAGGTGGGGAGAGCAGAGTGTGAGTGGCTGACAGCTACCAGTCAGTTGCATCTCCTTAATGTCTGTCTTAATCACCAGTGTCTCTTTCTAGGGGTGTGGAGTTTGATGATGCAAAGGGATCAGTGAAGTTCTTTGCTTTGCATTGTTTTCGCACTGGTTTGGCTTGGATTTATTCTCCTTTCCTCTTGTTGTCTTTTCCTTTCTTACACCAAGATACATTCAGTTTGTTTTCCCCTTGTCTTCTGCTTTGGATTCAGAGATGTCATTGGACTTGTTGAAAGTGAAGACGTGTCAGGGAGATATTTGTTAGAAGGTAGAAGAAGGAGTAGGATGAGGATATAGACTGCCACTGAGGCAGTAAAGGATGAGATGGATGAGTCATTTGTTCAGGACGGTGTTTGGTGTTTCTAACGGTGGGCAATTCTCATGATTTTTCATTTGTGCTCCTTCCAATGCCATGTTGGTCTGTGCACTCGTTCGCCTGGCTGCCACAAATTAGCAAGAGTCTGTGAACACCTAAGTAGCTCTGTCTGGGCTCCATAAAGGAATAACCTCACGGGATGCAGACCATGGGAAACTATACTATATGATGTCATATGGGACAGAAGGAATTTGACGACTTGCAAATCGACATGGCCACAGGAGGGAGGAATAGATGTGGATATGCTTAGGTAATCGCAAGGAGAGAAAATGTTGTCAAGAAATAGGTTAAACAGAAGAAATAACATATGGCAATAGCCTGATTTCAGAGAGACAAAGTGGTACTGCAAAGCATCACTGAAGGGGAAAAGTGGCTGTTGGTGCTCTGAGAGCAGGAAAGGGGTAAAAGGACTGACGCATTTTCTCACTGGGTTAATGACAGGCAGTGACCAGCAGTTGTGGGTCTCAGGGGAGAGAGATGCAAGTATCTCTTGCAGTAGTGAGCTGGAGCACTGCAGCACTATAATGAGCTCTGGGTTCTCGGGGGCCAGAGGAGGGAGTGACCATCCGCTGAAGCAGTGCTGCCAGCCTGAGAGACATGCCTGGCAGCTGAGACAGCTTGCCAAGGCTCCCCTCTGTGCAGTGAGATGCACCGGGGACTCCCCAAGGCATGGGAAATACAGGACAGGTTCCTGAGTTTGTTAGCTCTTCCTGCTGTCCAGCCCCAGGCGAAGCAGAGAGCCTGCTGCTCTGATAGCAGGACACCTCTATGAGCTACCCTGGCCCTTGAAGAGTTGTCTAACCTGAGAGTGATGAAGTGGGCTGCTGAGGGGGGCCGCACTGCAGCCCCCTCCGCCGGCAATCTGCAATGGCAAGTGCTGAGTGAGCATAAAGATGAGGCCGGGGCAGCTGACCTCCCGAAATTAGCAATAGCACTGTGTTTGGCACCCTCACCACCTCAGTTCCCCTCTTCTGTAACATGGGTAAACCAAGCTAATCTTCCTCTATCCAAATGCTTGGAGGTCAATGGATGGGATGTGCTAATTAGATGCTAATTACCAAGTATTTATTTATGATCATTATCACTGTAGCAGGCCTTTAATTCACACCTCCTGTCCTGGATCCTTGCCTGCTGTGTTGTTCCTGGTATATGCGTTTCTCTGGGGGATTTTTCATTTGCCAGTGAAAGGCACCAGAATAACAAAGCTCTTTGTTCAGGACAGACACGGCGCAGCACCCCCCTGCCCCAGCACCCAGAGCCAGAGGAAGGTCATGGCCAAAATCCATTCAGTCACTGGCCATTTCACAGGACTGTTGCTACCAAAGGCGCTGTGTTTCTGAGGCAGTGCAGACAACTGCTTGGTACAAACTGAGCAGACTTGCTTCCCAACGGCAATAGAAAACCATCCCAGGCAGTAACCAGCACCTTGGGTCACATCTGAAACACTGATCAGAGGGAGAAGGCCTCCAGCTCAGTCCCCAGTCACAGAGAAGGAGGTGGGGTGGATATTGCAGAAGACTTAGGGGAGGAACAGGCTCTCTTCACCATGTCTCTTTTTCCGTCTCTGTACAGCCTGTGTGTCCATTTCTTGCTGTCGTTCCGTCTATCCAACCACCCCATGTCTCTCGTGCTGTCAGGACACATGTTCCCAAACACCAGATACAGCCTTCTCCACATTTCCTACTGCTGCCTGCCAGTGTTTTATCTGTCTCAGCACCACAATGGCACTGCAGCCCGGGCAGGCTGCACCGATTTGCCTGCACAGGCACAGGCTCCTCTCGGGATGAGAGTCTGTGGGTTCCTCCTTCAGGCTTTGATAAATGTCTCCCTTCCCGGTGGTTTTTCAGGGGACTGGCAGGGCATCATCCTCATGCCTGACCAGCACAGTGCTGGCAAGGGAAGTGGGGACTGGCAGGATTTCTGGGGAATGACTTTGGGTAAATGTCTGCCTGCCTGTAATCTCAGTTCTTTCCCAAAGGTCCAAATTGTGGGGTTGAGGACAGATGAGAGGGAAGGACGGGCACACTAGCAGCTGCCCTGCTAGGAGGGATTAGCTGCCAACCCGTTAGACCAGGCCTCCACCACATAAAAAAACGGCTTTTAATAATTCATGGGATCTGAATATGTTTATCCAGCTCTCCCTAAGGACCGATTAGGCCGGTGCTGGTGGGGGCTCAGCCGTCCTTGCTCAGCTATTACAGGTACATTTGTTTGGGTCTTGCAGGCAATTTAGGGATTGTCAGTGGACCACGAAACCTCTTTCAAGAGCTGCATGCAATAAATGGAGTTCAATCTAGTGAGCAGCCAACCTTGGGAGAAAAAAAACAGAAGGCTGATGCAGAGAAAACCGTGCAGCGGCTTTTCCCCTCTCCTGTCTCCCTGGGTACAGACCTCTCCCCTCCTGCCACCCAGCCTCCTTCCTCCTGGCCCCAGCCCCAAAGCAAAGGAGTGCAGGGCTAATTCAGCCCCCTCATGGGGCAATTTGTTGAGGGAGAGAAGGCTGAACGCTTCTATTAGAGTTACAGCACATTAAAGAGATTGATAAGTGGAAATTTAATATTTTATTCCTGCAATCTGTTCCTATAATAGCTTCTCCTGCCTTGCAGGACCTTTGTCAGTCGCAGCCAAGCCATGTAGTGTGACATGTAACTATTTATTACAGGCGGTTGGGTGACATAATAAAAAGCTGTGGTTATAGACTGCATGTGTGACCCTGATCTGCATCCTGGCATGCAAATGGGCCTCCCAGACCTGCATGCCTGTGTGGGGATGCCCTGCTACACGGTCACACGTGTGTGCAGGACGCAAGAACATCGGCATGTGTGAATTTGCATGTGTTTATGAGCATGTGCTTGGCTGCATGGGCTTGTGTGCAGTGGTGCACACACATACCCTACCCCTTCTGCACGTGTGTACATACACATCCGTGTGTGTTTGCGGGAGGACATTCGTGCACTTGTGTACTGGCTTCAGCCAGAGGAATCACAGGGAGAAAGATGTTGTTAAAACATCTCTTTTCCCCACAGGGCTTCAAGCACCAGCCAAACATCAAACCCAAAGGAAATCCACAGTGCTAGAGCTGGGGGAGCAGGGAGGGCAGAGCCTGTGCTGAGGAAGGGACTGCTATCAGCCTCTCCTCTGCAGGGCTCCTGCCTGTTTCCCAAAGTCAGGAGAGGGTCTTTTCCTCCAGGATATCACAGGCTCCCCTTGTTACTTGCTTGCACCTCCCAGATTTCCCAGAGATGGGACACAACGTGCACGTGCCCTGAGAAGGGGCTGTGAGGACAGGAGGCCCTGTGCCATTCCAGGGAGGCTCTGTGCTGTTCCCTTCCCAGGGTCATGCCAGCCTGTGGGCAAGCAGCTTTGGATGGCCTTGGATGTGCCACAGGCTGGAGGCGGGAGGAGGAGCTGGCAGGGGCTGATGGCCCCCCCATTTGCTTGGCTTGCAGCAGGGAGTTACTTCCACACCACCAGTGATCTAGTCCCAGCAAGGTCACTGCAAACAGTGGGGCTCACTGGAACCCTGTGCCGTGCGGCAGCAGGCATTCCTAGGGGCTCAGCACGCAAGAGAAAGCCCTTTCTGGAAAGCATCAAATGCCGAGCCCGGAGCTTGGGCACCCAAAGCCCTGCTGCTGGCCAGGGCCATGCCATGCTGCACCTGTGAGCGCTTGTGGCTGCTTTAGGTGGGAGGATGCAGGGCCGGGGGGTAAGAGGAGCAAGCCTGGGGGTTCCATCTGATGCTAATCTACCGGATGGCGGGTAGGAGTGTCTGCTGCATCCTGTCTGGTGGCATCTGTGCCAACGGCCCCTGCGGGAGCAGCGCGTGATTGACAAGCGATAGGTGACCTGACAGAGAGATTAAAACCTAAGACACGTTTGGCATCTGGCCTAAAAAGCCGTCGCGCTCTGAAGCGCCAGTGGCAGCTGCTAAACTTCTGGATTAGTTGCCAGTGGTTTTTCCACCCCCACTGCCTCCTCTCCCCCTGGCCCTGCTCTGCTCAAGGAGAGCAGAAATCCCTGGTACGGAGAGGAAAGGCAGGATCCCTTGAAGCCAGAGATGGGCATGCATAAATGCAAGAGGTGTTGTGAAGGAAAAAGGCCAGCAGTGCCATGGGCTTCTCAAATTGCAGCCCTGGCTGAGCTGAGGCGGGTCCAGAGCTAGTCCCTATATCTCCACTTAGGTACACACCTGTAACACGGCGGGTCAAAGTCCTGGGATAATTTGGCATGGACTGTACTGGCATAGAAAGCTTGCCATCAGCAATTGGTCTTGTAAAATACACCCACAGGATCATTACTGTATTTGCTGAGGCCATCTGGGAACTGGGAAGGTCCATGAACCTACTGGAATTAAGGTTCCTGCTCCTCCCTGGAGCTGCTGCTCACCCTGTCTGGAACTAGCCAGAGTTCCCTGTTTCCCATTGCAGCAGGTGTTTGATTTTGCAAGGCAGAAGGAAATCCAGGGCCTTCCTTTTGAGGGCCTTCATGCAAGGAGCAGCTTGGACTGACACATGTCCAAAAGGTATTTTCTCATGGAGTCTGACATTCTTCTCAATGCCAATGGCTACAGTGAGAATCTCGGCTGGTGCTGGGTTTTTCCTTGGCCCTTATGATTGAAGGGAAAAGGATGCAAATGTGACTTCAAGAAAAAGAATGTGTCCACAGCAAGTAGTATCTTTCAAAATATCTAAGCAGTGTGATGGGCAGAAGGGCTTTTGAAAGCTGGTTTCCTGTGGATCTGCATATCAGAGAAGAATTACTTGGTGTCTAAAAATACACTTTTTCTGATCTGGGCCCTTCCTGCCCTCGGGAGCAGCCTCTTGTCCCTGTGGGTTCTCTGATGTCTAATGAGGTTTAGCTCCCACCTCTGCCAGGGATCCCACTCCAGCTCTCTGCAAGAGCTTTATGATAGGGATAATTTTGACTCATTGTCCTTCTGTCAGATACAGCTTAAATTGGCCAGCAGGTTCAAAAAGCATTAGATAAGGGATTGATGGACAGGCAGGATGATTTGCATGCGTCTCATTATTATTGGGAACTGGCCATTAAAAGAAAGATACGATTCTTGAAACGTCTCTTTCAGAAGCCACTCTTGTGATGGGGAAAGCCTTCGTTTGTCCCTGCAGCGGCAGCACTGCTGTTGCCCCTGGGTGCAGGGAGCTGGGAGAAGGAAGGAGAATGCTTGGAGCCCTCCTCCTTGCCTGGAGGGATCAAAGAGAACCTGTGGGCTCGGCCGGGTGCCAGAGCGAAGCCCAGGGTGACCCCCAGTCCCCCTGCGCTCCCAGCTGCTGCCCCAGAGGTCCGGCTCCTGGCACGGGGACAGGAAGCTGGGCTGAATGCAACAGCTGGCAGAGCCGGGCAGCAGGCAGATAGTGTTGCTGCTTTAATTCCTATTCATACAGCACTCCCTCTTTTTTATGAGGAGTAGCTGGGGGGGGAGGCTTTTTATGCTGGCATTAAAGCCTGGCTTGTTCCCCCTCCCTCCGCTCTGCCGTCTCCTGTTTCTCCAGTCCGCTTTTCACACTGGCTTTAATTCTCTCCAGACTCTTCCTAATGGATTTTTCACATGGGGCCCCCAGCGCACTCGGGCATCGCACCAGTTTCCAGAAATTTCACGCACCCCTCCAGCACAAAAAGGGGATCCTTTTCCCACACTTTCACCTCTCTCCCCAGGCTGCCGTTCTGCTCTCTTTCTGCACCCTGGCCGTGAAACTGGGTGGGCAGAGCCGGACCTGTCCCCAGTCACTCATTAACCCGGCCGTTGGATGCCGGGGCAGGGTGGCAGGATGCTGCAGGGGCTCAGGGCAGGATGCTGCTCCCCCCTCCCCCCCTGCCTTTGCGGAGGGGACCTTACCCACCCCGGGGCCCTCCCCTCCCTTCCCCGGCCGCTTCGCAGCCCCGCGGCCACGGGGATGGGCTGCGGCGGCCAGCGCTGGGCTGCACCGCCATCCAGCGGCGCTGGCGGCTCTCTGCCCTCCCTGCTCCCGGCAGCCGGTCCCCTCCTTCCGGGGTCACTCACGCCTGGCTTTGTCCCTGTCCCCCAAGCCTCGGAGCTCAGCCGCCTTCCCCAGCCGCGTCCCGCTGCGGGGGAGTGCGGTGGGGGGACAGGGAGGGGAGAAACTGCGGGGGTGGGGAGGGGATGAGTTCGGCTGCTGGCTTGCGATCCTCCCATCGTTCTTCTCCCTCTTCCCACAGTTTGATTTTTGTTTTCTCTGGCATGGGAACTGGGCCACTGCGAGGAGGACAGGGACGGGATCGGCGCAGAAAATAGTTACTTCCCCAAACGATGTGTGAAATCCAGCGTGGTGGCGTGTTGGGTTTCGTGTCCACGGCGTTGGCAGTGGCAGGGGGGTGGCACGTAGGCAGGTGCTATCTCAGGGGTGGGCACCGCAAAGGGCAGGAAAAAAATAAGTATCTGTGAGAAAGGTAGAAAAAACATTCCCCTTTTCACTTCACGCATCCAACCTGGGCTGTTAATGAAGCTTTTAATAGAAAAGTGGGCCAAGAGCCTTTTGAAATTGTGCAGACTTCCCCTCTCAAATCTGTATTCCAGAGCTGGGAGGCAGAGGGGATCAGGATGGCTTTAGGGAGCCTGCGCCCAACGTGCACACCGCATCTGGGGCTTCTCACGGTGGGCTTTTGGGGACCATGGCCCCACGCACAAAATCAGCCTTGCTGTGGGGAAGAGTGAGGTAAGAAGAGGCGTCAGATTGGAGCTGTGCTGTTGGTAAAAATCAAAGATAGAGCCCCCGGGGTCTGAGTCAGCTTGCTGGTCTTTCCCTGCACACACCTAATCTCCAGGTGGACTCCTGCTTTCTGCACAGTTTTGGCAACTGGGCACCATGTTGTTGCAGAGTCTGTGATGGCACAGAGCAGTCCTAGGGAGGTGGCATGGGCAGGGGTGGCAGGAGCTGTGTGGACACTTGTGTGGTTGAATCTGAGCCCTCAGCAGCCAGGACTACCAGGGGGTGGACGTGACATTTCTTGCTGTCTCTGCAGAGAGGTTTTGCATTAACCAGCTGGCTATGACAAGCCTTCTGTTAGTGCAACATGTGGTTTTGGCTTTCCAGAGCCCAATCCCAGCTCCCTATGCTGAAATACATGCCCTCACTCCTGCTCTGAAGGCTGTCTTTGGAAAGAGATGCTGCCTCCTGCTTGCTCCTCATTCTGGTTGCAGCGGGGAGCCCCTCCATCTGCCTGTCCCCCAGCCCCTCCTGCCCACTGTGCTGCTCTCTGTGTGGTTTCGGGCTCGTGAGGCTTTGCTCAAGGCAAGTCAGCGCTGCAGAAACCAGGATTCCGTTGTTTGGATGATGTCGCAGGAAAAGCAGAAATGAAACAGGTCTTAGGCACAAACTAAATGCTTACACCACGAGGGTCAAGCCAGCAATTTCTCAAATTCAGTATAGCCTTTTCCAAAATCTGCAGCTGTTTCAGGAACTGCCTCTGCTCAGGGGAAGCTCTTTTCTCTGCTTTTCCTTAGCGGCTGGGCTAAGCTGTGCTGCAGGGAAACCTGCTCCCTGCCCAGATCCTCCTTGTTCAGGCCTTCCTGCCCAAATGCAGAAGCGTGGCTGCCAGCAGCGGGTGGTCCTCCAGGCGTGAGGAGGGGGCAAGAATCATATCTCTGCCTCATATCCCTTTTGAATTTGCTGCCTCTGAGCCCCTTCTTTCCCTTTGTTCTGTCCTGGCTGCTCTATTAGGAGGCATGCTGAGATTGCTAGTCAGTCTGCTGGGGTAAAAAGTGTGGTCCAGGAGGCTCCAGAGCAGCAATAACAGCTTGCAACTACAAGCAGGGCTGGCCCTTTGGGGTGGAGAAAAGCAGTGCAGAGTTCCTGAGTGTGGGGAGCAGGGCAAGGCTGCCATGGGGCATTAAGCAGGCATCCGCCGTCTAAATTGAGAGGCAGGTGAAGGAGTGAGACAGCCATGGGGTGATTAGTGCCTCATGGGCACAGGTGCTCAACAGGCAGTTGTGGAAGCTGAGTTTGGCCAGGGGCTGTAACTGTGCCCAGGGAGTGTTAGGAAGGTTGATTTAAGTCCTGGATCAAACTTTATCTGTACCAAAGTGTCGGTGTTGAACTGCATGAAAGTGAAGAGAGGTTCTTTCTCATGCCTTTTCTTTTTCTCTTTTGAGTTATTTATTTTTCTAAAATAGGTCAGGGTAGCTGAAGGAACAAGATTAGCATGAGTAGTGGCACAGTGCTGGCCACAGTAAGAGCAGAAGAAAAAGAAACTATTTGAGGTCTGTGTCCCTGTACTGCAGAGTATGGCTGGGTCAGCAAGAGGGCTCCGGATCTCCCCGTGACACTGAGCAGCACCATGCAGATCTCTTTTGGAGTGGCTGAGGGGGGCACTTACAGGGGTACCACTGCCTTTTTGCCCCACCTAGTCTGGTTGGGGTCAGGCTGGGCTGGGATGCCAGGGAGGGGGATGCAAAGCTGGTGGATCTAGTGTGGCATCTACAGGAGCTTGGTGCCCACCGTTGGATGGGGTTGGGGTCTTTGCAACCCTGGGGCTGTCAGTATGCTCTGGTAAACTGGACCTGAAGTGTCACCCAGTAAAAGAAAGCGTCTGGACTCATGGCACTGGGCTTGTGGGATCTGAGCACATCTGGAGAAACCAGGTGGAGTGGGGAGGGCAACACTGCTTCTAGCCTGCGGGGCTCCTGCATGAGGCTTGGCGAGCTTGGCACGGCACGCTGCGTTCCCCCTGCTAAGGCAGAGCTCCTGCGCGCTGACCCCTCTGCGGACGCACCCTTCTCCCCTTTCCCTCGTTTTTCCCTTCCCTGTTCCTTACCCTCATCTTCCCACTCCTTCACCCCCCAAAAATGGCAATGAAAGCATGGAGGGAGGGCGCGTTTCCGCATGGTTTGACACTGTTCCCCCTTCCATCTGTCTTTTCCTACCCAGAATTTCCCTACACCCCGTCTCCAATTGACGATCGCAAATCCATGGTGCAGCCGAACATCCCCACACCGGTGATTGGGGGCATAGTGGGAGGAGTCTCGCTGGTCCTGGTGGTGGCCGTGGTGCTCTTTGTGGTACTCCGGCGCCGGCGTCACACCTTCAAGGGTGACTACAGCACAAAGAAGCACGTGTATGGCAATGGCTACAGCAAGGCTGGCATCCCACAGCATCACCCCCCCATGGCCCAGAACCTCCAGTACCCCGATGACTCAGACGATGAGAAGAAGCCGGGCCCGCTGGGCGGCAGCACCTACGAAGACGAGGACGAGGACGCAGGAGGCGAGCGCAAGCTGGGTGGCCCCAACAAATACGAGGAGGATGCCAAGCGGCCTTACTTCACGGTAGACGAGGGGGAGGCTCACCCCGAACCTTACGACGAAAGGACACTCGGCTTCCAGTACGACCCCGAGCAGCTCGACATAGCGGAGAACATGGTCTCACAGAACGACGGATCTTTTATTTCCAAAAAGGAGTGGTACGTGTAGCTCGGCACCCCATTGCTACACACGCACACACACACACACGCGCACACACACACACACACACACACACACACGAGTGATGCCCTCCCACTCCCCCTGCATCCCTGCCGAGCGGAGCCGAGCGTGCCGCAGCCGCTTGCACACACACTGCACGCCCCCTCGCCCCCCGCACCCTCCGGCCAGCCCCGGCCGCTCGGCAGAGACTTTTGGACGCTTCCAGCACTGCCGGGAAGGGCGGGCTGGGGCGAGCGGGGAGGGAGGGCAGCTTTGCTTACAGATCATTTTTGGGGGGCGTACGGGCGGTGGGAGGTTGGGTAATTATTTTCTTGGATTTGGTTTTGCTTTTTAATTTCTCTTGACGACTTTCATCCCCTTCTGTGGTGTTTGTATTGGTCGGTGGCTTAGGTGTTACTATTTGCTTTAACGACTGTTGCCCAGCCTGTATATTACACTCTGTTCGTGTCTTCATGTCTCGGAGTACCCTTTGGCCCCACTTCTCTCCCCGAGGTTCTTCCTCCCACTTCCGCACCCCTGAAACACTGGAATTTGTTTGTATGTTGTCTTCTTTGTTTTGTTTTTTGGTTTTTTTTAACCTTGGGAAGGGGTCAAGTGGGCTGTCCGTAGAAGGACAGAGGCCAGAAAAGCTTATGGCAGTGGAAACATTGGTGCCATTATCAGGTGAACTGATTTATTTTTTTTCCTAATCACTTTCTTTTCAGTGGGGTCTGAGTAGCATTCCCATTGCCCACTGCACGCCTGGGGAGACCCACTCCCAGTTTTTAATGACTCAATGAAAGGAAAATGAGGATAGAGGGGGGACAAAAAGCCTTCGAACAAACCCCAGGTGCACGGGCTGATAGCAGGGCAGGGAAACAGAGCTGCCATTTTCCTCCTGCAATTTATTATTTCCTGGCTTTTCATTTTCTGTCTTTCTTTGAGTGTTCTTTTAAAAGGAAGAAAAGGAGTATTTATTGCTGACATTTTTTCCCCTGTGATGGCTCAGAGAAATGCTAGCTCTTTTTGTTCTTGTTGCTATTACCAGCCACGGAGCAGTTAACTCTGGCACAACAGTTGTGCACGATGTATCGCGCACACCTTGCTGCCATTGCCCGGGGAAGGGGACCAACCGATACCACTTCGCTTCTCCCACAAACTCACTGCCTTCAGCTCTGCTCAGCAGAGCCTGGCAGGGCAGATCTCCCATCTGGTGTCTTTGAGGGCTGCAGTACAGGATCGAGCCCCTAAGTTTTGTTATACCACTAAGACTTAACTGTCATGTGTTTACACTTTTTTTTTGGTTTTGGGTCAGAGCACGGAGGCACTTCTTTCTGACTCTCCTAGCAACAACCCCAGCACTTAGATATATTGCTTAGTCTGCATTGATTGCCACTTTTTCAGTATCACATCCCTCTTCTAAGCAAAGGCTTGGTAGACAGAGCAGGAATCAGTGAGCCTGGGGAATTGATCTTGTCCTCCTTCCCTTGAGCCACTGCGTTGTGATGGGGAGGCTTGGATTGCTGCTATCTCTGCTCTGTGGATAAACGGGATTCCAGACTTCAGGGCCCTCTGTCTGACACTGACCATATCCAAATTAGATTCGCTGGGTCGGGGCTTATTTTTCTTCTTGTGGGTTGTTTGTTGTTTTTTTTTGTTTTTTTAATTTGATGTATAAATAAACCTTTTGTTTGAAAAGAAATCCCCAGTTTTCTGAGCTGTATTATCATGCACATCTAAAAATAGCAGGACTAATTCTCCTCCTGCCTTACCCGCTGGGTTTTGTTCCACAGCATCCAGCAGTTATCCTGCTACAAAAGGGAAGGTGGAGAGTCAGACCCACGCAGATGAGTCAAGGTCAGATCTCTGATCCAGGCAGCCCCCAATGCTTTCCTTTAGCGTGTGGAGTTTGGTCCAGGCAACATGAAGCTCAGCCTGAGCCATCCACAGCTTGCTCTTATTGCGTTAGTGGTGTAGGGGAGTGGGAAATCCGATTGTTATGCTGTAATCTTTCTGCTGTTCCTGCCAGCCCTCCCTGCTTCCTGGCTTCTGGCAGAACAGCCAAATGCCACAGGAAGGCTGCTTTATGTCCACTTGAAACAGGGCAGACAGAGATTCCCTTGGGATCTCTTGGGCTGAACCTTAAAGAAATACAGCTAAAGCTTCCTGTGTCCGTCCACTGCCAACAGGAGCACCTGGCTACCGAGCAACCCCCCAGTAAAGCAAATGAAATCTCTAACATCTCTCCGTATCTCTGATTACAAGTAGGTGCTGATTTTTAGGGGTTTTGTAGACCTGCAGAGGGAATGGCATCCCTCCAGTGCCTTGGAATAACAGCATACAGAGGGCTTTAATTCCCCAAAGTCTGAACTCTGTAGTCTGGATCAGGACACAGCATTGCTGAGCCCTTACTTCAGTATAACGTGGGGTACGCTGCAGATCCTGCATAGTTTGTGGTTCCGCCTCTCACGTGAATAATCCTTTGGATCTGAATTTCACAACTGGGCTCTAAAGAGGGTTGCGACAAGGTCTCCAACACCAAATTCCGAGTGGTCCATAAGTAAGCATAGCAGAAATCAGTGGCACAGACCCTCCTCTGCAGGTTTCCCCAGCACAGACACATGCTGAGAAGAGATGGATTTGGAAGAAAATAGCGTTTTTTAAAATCTGCAGGGTCCAGCAGCGATTCTTTCATGTTCTGCATTAGTCACAGGCAGGGGCCACTGATCTGATCTGGCAAATTCACATCGTACTGATTCCGAAGCACTGTGGGGCCCCAGCCCACAGCAAAGTTGTGTCCTAAAGACCAAAAGTACAGAGCCTTGCAAATGGAGCAGACAGACCTGGGAGAGAATGGGACCCTCTGACTGTTCCTGAGTTAAGGCATGGCTTGCAGGAAATACAGACAAGGAGTCCTAAGAAATATGCCTTGGTAGTTTTTAGCCTTGAACTTAACAGGTGTCATTTTCTGAGAGATAGCCTCCATGGCTTATCCATTGCCCATTCACACTGTGTCAACATAGTTGGCTGAATCAGGGCTCAGCAAACAAGTGGGACCCAGAGAAAGAAAAGGAGATGGCACAACAATATGGTATTTCCTATTTCCAAGCTAAAGCCAATATACAGTTCCCCTCCTGCTGCATCACACTTTTTGTTCCCCAGTCCTGCACAACTACAAGTCTAGGAAAGAGCTCAGCCACTTAGCTCATCAGTGTGGTTTTAGAAGAGTGGTCAAAGGATTATTTTTCATCCAGAACCTCAGCAAGTCTAGAGTGGAAGATCCTTAGACAGTATTGCCTGGCACAGCAGTGAGATACCCTGCAAGTTCAAGGTTCAGTAGCACATTCCTGTCATCCTTGGGCCCTTCAGCACTGCTCCAGTGCTGCAATTATCCCCACAGCCATAGAGAAATGCCACCTTTGAGCAGTGATTCATTTCTTGCTGTCCCTTGCAAGGTCAGCTAATTGGCCAAGAGACTCTTGGGGTGGTAATTAGCCCGGTGATTAGCCATTAATCCATAGCAAGGTAGAAGAAAAAAGAAGTGGTGGTGGTGGTGGTGAAATCAGATTGATGTTTCATCCAAGAGCGATTTTGATCCAGTAATAGCATCACTTCCTTCTCTGGGTTTAATTGCTCCGAGGAGACCCTTGAAGGTAATTAGATTGGGTTTTCCACCAGCATTGGGAAGAAAGTGGTACCTGTCACTACCCAAATGTGAGAGTGAGCGCAGTAGAGGTGCCAAATTGAAGACCATGTGCATCCTGCTTCCTGCAAGGTGCTGCCAGGGGACGAAGGTGCTGGAGACCATGCAGTATTCACCCTGAAAGGACAGCCTGCCTGGTGGCCCCAAGCATGTCCTGGTGCCGGGGCTGTGAGTGTAGCTAGAGGGGCAATCAATCTGTTCTTTCCTCTGGGACCAGTTCCAGGTGTCCCTTTGTGCCCCAGTTTCTCTCAGTGGGTTAGATTCTGGCAGGCTGGAGCCAAGCTGAAGATTTTAAGTGGTGCCACACACTCAGGCAGTGAAAAATACTCTGCTTCTCCACCCCCCTTTCATCAGAGGTGCTAAGGAGGTGTAAAACACCCCTGGGAGACCCTACAAAGAGCAAAGAGAAGCCTCCAGTTGAGAGACATGGCAGCTGTTTGTTGTGGTATCCCTGCTCCACACCAGCAGCAGAGGATGGGCTGGGGGTGCCCAGACTGCCCCTCCAGCCATGGGGGAGCATGTCCCCATCCTTTCCCAGTTCCCAGAGCCTGCTGTAGGCACAGCATTGGCCGCCGAGATGCTGGGGAGCTGCTGCTTTCCAGGAAATGTCCTGTTTGACACTGGGCCTGAACTGGTCTGTCGTGTTAGTGATGCCCAAGTTGTCTTTCTGCCCAGTAGGCAGCATCACACCGCGTGGGGACTGGGAACCAGGAAAGTGCCTCAGAGGCATGGCTGGTTGCCGTACCTCCATTTGAAGGGATCGTTGTCCAGATCCCTTTGCTGGGTTCTTGCCAGCGAAGAGACATATCAAGCATGGTGCTTTCCCCTTCCCAAACCCTGATCCCAGATGGCAACTTAAGGCAAATCTTGCAGTACCTCAAGGTAAAGATGGGTGGATGGGAAAGCCGAACAGGTAGATGAGCCTGGTATACGGGTCTGGGTCTCGCCATCATCACAGGAAAGAAAACGCAGGTGAATTTGGGCCAATCCCCCAGCTCCTTCCCTGTGTGTATTCAGGGAGCAGTACTGACAGACACATCTGTGTGACAACCCAAAATGAGCCTGTAGTTTATGTACAAAGACACCCCAGCTGTTTTCCTGCTGGGGCTTATCGCGAGGATTATTCATTGCAATTCACCCTAGTCGTGTTATTTTCCTTTATTTAATTACCAGGTTTTTTTTCCCCTCGTTGTTAAATCATTTTCTTTCAGCCAGGGGAAAAAAAAATATTAAAAAAACCCTGAAGATTTCTTAGTGAAAAAAAAAAAATCAAACAAACTGGAATGGTAGCACCAAATTGATTGCAAAGACGTAAGGGACAAAGGGAGCCATTTTCCTGATATTGAGTCGAAAAAAGAAACACAACAACTGTTCAGCAGAAATCACTGAGGGTTAGAGACAGAGAGATTTAAAAGATTGATCTTCAAGCAATTAGAGAAGGGAATGCAATTAGAATGGGGGCTGCTGCTCTCCTTTGCTTTGTTTCCCGCACACAAGCGCACGCACAGGCACATGCACACACAGAGACTTTTGGAGTTTCCAGCACCAGTCGTTCTGCCCAGAGAGCTCGGGGAGAACCCCATTGCCATGTGTCACACCTGCACACAAAACTCAGAGCTTCCCTGCTGTGGAAATGGGGAGGGGAGGGGTCCCCGCCCCCATTTTGGTCTAAGAGGAGAAGCCGTGGGGCAGGTTGTTGCCTTTTGCCAACAGGTTAAAATTCCCTGTAAGGTTCCCACGTTCACAAGCCCTCCTGCTGTAGCACCCAGGTGTCTGGGTCTGTGTTTGCTCTGCTGGGCTGCGGTGGGGAGCAGAGATGCTGCCAGCGTCCTGCACATCGATGCCTGTTCTGCACTCTGCGGGGCTTACAATAGCACTTTACCCTCCCCTAGCCTGCAAGTTCACCCCCTTCTTCCCTCCCCTTCAGATTTGATGCAGTTTGCTGACAATTTGAGTTACTCCTTGAGAGAGGCAGGGAAAGGTGTGAGGAGCTAGGGCCGCTGCCTTCTGCAGCCGGGCAGAGGGGAGGATTCAGTCCACCAGCAAGGGGAGGAAACCCAAGCCTTAGAGAGGGGGCTGAGTTTGTACTTTGGACCAGTTGTGACTTTCCATATGTTGTTTACCTGGGGTGAATGTAACAAGCATATGGAGTCAGATCCTCCACTAGCATAAACTGCTATCAGTGGAGGTACTCTCACTGAGGATCTGGTTTTTCTTTTCTTTTGCCTTTCTTTTTTTTTTTAAAACATGATTCCTTAACTCCAGTGATTTTATCTCTCTTTTTCTTCCTCCTCTTGCTGTAATAATCATNAAATAACAGACAAGTAAACACCCCCCCCCCCACTTTTTTTTTTTTTTTTTTTTTTGTAATCTGTGTTGTAAGTGCTTTTGTAAAAAATAAAAAATAAAAATAATAATAATGTAATGGACTTCTATGATTTTTGGTTTTTTGTTTTCCATCCTTTGTAATTTGTTTGTTTGGGGTCCAGGGGGGCGTTTTCCTGGTTATAATTTGTGTGGGTGGGGTGTTGCATCACCCTTCCTTTTACTTGTACAAAAACCAATAGTGGCTCAGCTGTGGAAAAAAAAAAATGTACTTTTTTATAAATAAAGAATTTTAAAAAAAGAGCCATACTCCATTTTCTTGTGCAGCTGTGACTGCGTCGTTCTGCAGCCTGTGACTGGTAGCTGTGAGGAGAAATGGCATCTGCTTCCAATGACCTAGGTCCCTTCCCAGGATATGCAGCATTTTGCAATGGGGTTGTGCTTGCAGATGAAGGCTGAAGGCCAAGGGTGAGCAAGTGACCTGGAATGGCTGGTTTTGCCCCTGACATAGGTGGTATTGTGTGGGATTCTTGGAGAGCGGATTCAAGAGAAACAAACGGAGGTGGGAGTGTTTCCCCTTATTGATGTAAACAGTGAAATGGCTTGTCAAAGTACACTGCTTATGTCAAAAGTTAACCTGAGCTAAAAAAGCAGCTAGAAAAACCTAGGGAAGAAAAATCCATCAAAAGCTATTAAAAATTATGACACTGTCTCTAGCTTAGGAAGTTCTTAAGTTGCTGTTAGCTACAGCTGATGGGACAGTCAATACACGCTTGCTCTCTTACATTCTCTCTAGGCAATGCCGTGTAAGCAGCTGCTGGCAGGGCCAGCCTGGTCCGGGCCGACCTTTGATTTGGCACAGTAGGGTGTTCCTATAGCGCAACACTTCGCTGCCATAACGGTCGTGCATCAAAACCATCTAAATGCAGTGGAGATGCTGAAGGTCCATTGGGAGGCAAGATCAGTGAGACTGCATCCCTGCATCTCCGTCACTGATCTCTGCGTTGGGAAGAACAGTTTGCCTTTCCCCCTTCCTCCAGCTTCCTGACTGTGAATACATGCTACAAAGAAAGCCTTGTTTCCAAATATCAAGCCAGACAACTCTGCAAGACCCAGACTTTTGCAAGGGAGGGAGAGACAAAGCAAGCAGAAGATATGCTCTTCCTTGCACTGATATCAACAGGTGCTTTGCCATGCCTCTGGTCTGGAGACCGGAATATCCCTGCAAAGGCATTTTTGCACCCACCTTCAGCACATGGCTGATCTGCTGGAGATCTGAACCAAAATCCAGCACTTCTCAGCACAGAGAGAGGGAGAGGGGTCCTGACCTAAATCTGAGCTTGAATTGTTCTCCATTGTGAAGAGATGAACTGGATGGAAGGGAAATGTTCAAGATTAGGCTGGAAAGTAGTGGTTTGGTGCAAACTGTTAATTCTCTGTTAGCAATAAAGCAGGCATGGAGCATGCACCAGAGCAGCAGGAGTGTCTTTGATAGCAGGCTTGATGATCAATGCATTGTGTGCTGCTTGGCAGTCAGGCTCTCTCCAAACCACGTGCCACTACCGGAGCCAGTTCTCAGTCATTCTGCTGGAAAAGGGCTGTGCTGGGCACCTCATTCTGGAGGGGGTTAAAGATAGCCTTGGGGAGGCTTTCCTCAGATGCAGAGGGAGGAAAAGCCAGGAATGCTCTTGTTATCAAGGCTTCAGCATGGCAAAGTGAGTTGTGACCCCTACCCAGGCTGTATCTATATGTCCACGTATTTCACTCCTCATTTTCCCCTTTCTGCCAGCTTCTCTTAGTAATGACAGATGTTGGAAGTGTAGCTCTGTGTCAGCTGCAGCCGTTCAGGCCAGCAGCCCTAGGAGAAACCGTGACAGTGATGCAGAGGGGCAGCATCCTACAGAACTGGATCCTCAGCAGCTGGCTCAGTCACATCAGCCAAGTTTGGGGGTGGGAAGAAAGGGGAGAAAGAAAAGGAGCACCAGGGAGCCGGGATAGACATCTAAGATGGAAAGAAGGATAGGAGGGGGCTATCTTTGCCCATGGTCCTGCTGGGATGAGCCCTTGGGAAATCCTGCATTGATTTCCCAGGCCATGTCTTACAGTTAAGTGATGATGGATAAAACCCATCGCATGGGGCCTCTTCTCAGCAGCTCAGGTTGCAGAGAGCTGAACACAGCGGGAACTGACTCCCATGCGGTGCCCCCAAGTATTGTGTTTCTCTGGAACAAACCAGAAACATGTTTGGGGCGAGAATGCCAGCAATGCATGTAGCCTGTGGCAGAACGGCAGCGTGGCTTGGACCTCTTCTCAAAGCCACAGCTCTGCAGGCGAGCACTGCTGGCCCCAAAAGCAATCTCAGAGCCCTGACAATCAGCAGAGGTGCCAGCAGAGAGCCAGGGTAGGGGCTAGACCAGGGCAGGAGGAGATGAACAAGAGGCTCGTGTTTGCTCTTAGGCTGTATGCTGCTGAGCATGGTCCAGCAGCAGAGAGCTAGACTAGACCAGAGTAGAGACCACGAGATTTACCTCCCTGGGAACTAGGAGCTGTACGCAGAGTATCAGGGCTGAATTATCCATGATTAAGATACAGAGCCAGGTTCTCAGTTGGTGCAAGCATATCCAACTTTTTCAGCCGTGATAGAGTTACACTTATTTCCACCCACACTAATGAACATAGCCTAAGTAAGATTGTAGCGAGTGAGAGTGAGATATACTCTGGTGTAATCAGGGAATTACCAGCTAAACTGTCTGATATCCCTGAGCACAGGCACCTAGAAGGAGTTGTCCCTCCCATGCTGGGATTAATGCCTTGCACAACACTCAAACCCAGGTGGACCTCCCAGGGGTCCAAACTCACAGCACACTCAGAACTGGAAGTGCAGGAGCCGAGGGGCTCCAACAGACAGAGGAAAAAGGCGGCGCAACCGGGAGATGTTAAACTTGGCTGGCTATGAAGGGCGGGAGCTCAAGGCGCACTGGAAGCAGGTCAGGTCACAGAGCATCAGTCCAGAAATACACACCTTTCAATCCAAAATTCATTGCAAGGTAAAAGGCAATCTGTGCTCAAGGTCAAGTCAGAGCATTCACAGTCACACATACCACTAAGTCTCCTAGAGGTAGTAATGGGAAAATCGAACGGAGAGAAACTTGCCAGTTTAGAACAGTGCCGGGTGAATTACTTGTAGTAACAAATATGCTTGATTAATTTTTTTTTTTCATGGTCTCAGATCATTTGCAAACTTGAGTTTGATTTGTGTGAATGTATTTGTTAGAGGAAATTGCTTTATGCAAATGTATTCCAGCTGGGGGACCTGTGACACCAAGAAGTGCTGTTGAGCCTCAGATGCCCTCAGTGGTGCCTGAGGGGGCAGGTTCCCTCCTTCTCCAATCAAGCATTTCACAGCCTTCCCAGACATGTTTAGATGCAGACTCTCTCTTATATAGTATTTGCAGAACAAGAATTAGCCTATAAAAAATCCCTGGATGTATGTTGCACTCCTAAAATTTTACATACGAGCTAGCAAAAATCAGTCAGGCATGGCCATGCAGGCACAGCAAGATAAATGTGTACGTGATTAAAATGTAGGTTAAAAATGTTGTATCACCCTCCAGGGGCTGAGTTACCGGAAAGTAATAATTTATGGATACCAGCCATTGGAGTTGCTCCCTTGGCCCCAGCAGCCAAGGTGAATGTTGTGGCCTCATCTGCCTAAGCCCAGCAGAAGGTGACTTAGGACACTCCCCCTGTAGATTTCACAACTGCTGAACCAAACTCAGATCCTGGCAGGAAACAGGTAGGGGGTTTTGTCTGAACTGTGTGATATTTGGGGAAGAAACTGGTTTGCATGCACAGAGGCACTAAACGCTTTTTCTGCCCCTTTGCAGCAAACACTGCCCTGTAGCTTGCCGGTGAGGTCAGGAGGAGCACTTCAGTGCTGTCTAAATCCCAGGAGATGAATATGGATCAAATCTTAAGAGATCAAAGGGAGCACCCTTTGAGGAGCTGTGAGGGGAAGGGTTTTCGCTCTCATTAGTGCCTGGTTGTCAAGCCTTTTTCTAGCCCAGCACCTGAGTTCCTGGTATATCTGGGGCTTTGCAAAGCAGACTCTTCCCTCCATCCAGCTGCCTGCAAGCCACCGCTACCCCCATGGAGAGAGGGTACCTGAATGTTTCCATTTCTCCCTTATCTCTCTGTTCCTTTCAAACTCCTGCCAGTCTGTTTATCTCACAGTTTTGAAAAGAAAATTGCCATCTTCACACCTGTCAGGTTTAACTGATTGCCTGTCGCTTGGAGGGAGGGAGTCCATCCATATGGCCCTGGCTGCACAGGCTCTGCTCACCAGGGGAAATGTCTCCATCCCTCGAGGAACAAAATGCTTCATTTCCCATCTCTTGGCCTCATCTCATTGTCCGGCTGTGGCTTCCAGCCTTTTCAATTACCACTTTACAATAATAATGAACTGTAGCTTCCCACTGGCACACAGTTTTGTCCGCCCAAGGAGCTGATCCCATCATGAAACATTCATTCCCCGAGGTCCATCATTTCCCCACTGTGCAAAAGAGTGCCCTTAACCAGGGGGGGATAGAGAGAAGTGAAACAACTACAGCGTAGGTGAGCAGGAAACCAAGGAGAAGGCTCAGAGTTAGACCTGGGAGATCTAAATCCTTATCTTGCTTATCAGAGCACATTTATGCCTACAGGAAATACACAAACATTTTCAGTCGCCATCCCCAGCAGGTACCTTTCAATGAGTCCGGTGCATACCCCTTCCTCAGCCCACCCTGAATCTGCAGAAGCTGGAGGGGACTTAACTCTGGCTGTGCCCTTAGCCAAGGAGGAGGTAGGAGAAGGAGCAATGAGTAGGAGGGGCACCCAGTCCAGCTGCTGCCAGCTGTGCGAGGTCCACGGCTGTTGAGATCAATGCCGCAGCTGTCTGGGATTATGAATAGATTCTGGAGTGGGGATGCTGAATCTGAATGGCTCCGGTAAACACTGCAGAGCAGTCCAGAAATAATGGCATGGGGGCTTTATAATAGGAAGGAACCATAATTAAATAGAAATTAGTTACTTAAATGGTCAGTTCCTGGGGTTTCGTTGATGTCCGATTAACTTAACTTTTAATTTGCATAAGCAATAAATGTTTAATTATGTTATTAATATATTTCAGTTGAGGAGCTTATGGGGTTTTGTAATTGGCATTTAACTAGATAGTTCCAGCATATTAACTGGTGTTTTATAGCTTCATGTGAGGTTTCCCAATTATAACTGACCTAAAAATTTGCTTGGAGGACCTGCCTTCAAAGTGTTACCTGAGCAACATAATATGGGGAGCTGAAGAGGAGGATGTGTGGAGCCCATCCCCACATGGAGTAACGTGCACAGGCATCTCTGCACCCTACAGAGAGGCTTTGAGACCCTTCTCCTCTCCCTAGGATGCTCTTTACATAATGCATACAACCTTCCTTGTGTCAGACAGGGGATCACCTTCCCTCTCTCGGCATTCAGCTGACGATTGAGCCAAAAAGGCTGGCACATGGCAGGGGATTAGGGTGGGAAGAAAGAGATGTAGAGATGGGTAAGGCTTGTCCATGGGTTACACCACAACTTTGTGACTGATTAGCTCTGGCAGCCTCTGGGACTCTGTGTTCAACTCCCAGCCCTTGTTTGTTCCCCTGCACCTCTGCTACAGGTTGGCACCAGATTCTTTCTCATCAGGGAGGTGTTAAGGAACATCCTTTAAGGTCTAGTTTCAACAGACTTACCGAAAAGCTGTACTCAGGCATCTTCTGTGCTCTTGCCTTCTGGCTCCTCTTCCTTTTAATGCATAGGAAGCATTGCAATGGCTGAATTAGAATGTCCTAAGTCTCTTAATGGGCTGCTTTACAAATCCACCGGCCTCTGGCTCATCCAGGGATTGCTAAGGCACTGGGGTGGCTGTTGTTTCCACACATTGAGTAGCATCAGGTGCACCACCCGTCCTTGCCGACTGTAGAAACGTGCCCACTGACAGTGATTCCCTCTTGACAACTCCTTCAGAGACCTGTCAGTTAGCCATTCTTAATCTATTTTCTATTTCATCTCCACACTTACTTTGAAGAGATGACTGGTTTGGTAGGCAAAAAATGACATGCTGTTTGACTGACAAGGTCCATTTCCCACTAACCACGTAGACTGGCATCGATTATATTCCTGCTTTTTAATTCTTTATTAACTGGAACCTGTGTTAGCTTCTTCTTTGGTGCCAGCAAATCACCCTATAGGATTAAAGTCATTCTCTGATTTCTCTTCCAGTCTGCTAAAATTTAACTATTTCAACAAATAGTAAAACCTAACAGCAGTGAGTTCAGGATCCCCTCAGCTAAGTCTTTCAACCTATCTGTTGGCTTATAAGTGGAGTAGCCAAGGAGATGGTGTCCAGCAAGCTTCTTGGTCTTGTAATCCTCAAACACATGGAAATTGTTTTGTCATCTCAGAAGCCACAAACAAATGTCCGTTAATCTCCAGAGACAGATCATTAATAGTTATTCAAACCTTCTGCCTTTTCTGAATCATTACTGCACTCTTGACCATATCCATCTGGTGAAGTGCCTACAGAGCATTGCAGAGATGTTTATTTCTGTTGTATTCCCCAGAGTAACCCCAGCTTTTGCATCAATCACCTGTCCTTCACAGCTTCTCTTTCATAGTGACTGTTCTCTTTCCAGCTTCTCTGTTTTAACTATACTGGAGACGGGGGAAGCTCCCCATGTGCAAGCTAACAAATACCCAGCTGAATAAGGTTAGTGGGCTCAGTATTGCTGGCTACATGCTAAGGCAGAGACTGTCCTACAAAGCTTGCAAGAGCTTTGAGAAGTTAGGAGGGAAGGTGTGTTAGGAGTCTTTCATTGCCATTAGCAGGACAAAGCCATCAGGAGAAGAGTCAGTAGCATAAAATCTTGCCTTCTGCATCACTGTGCCTCTCCTGGAGCAGGATGGAATAGGGGCAGCTGGGGATGTGCTGCAGTTGCTTTCACTAAGTCAGTGTAGGCACAGTGCTTGCCCTGGCTTGGCAGAAATGGTTCTTGCCCTCAGCGCTGTCAGTCAGGAAGATGCCTGTGATGAACGGGAGAGGAGGCAGCAGTGCTGGAGTCCAGGTCAGAGCCACACGAGCACCCAACAGCTTCATTCCCACACATCACTCCAGAATGGCTGGCAGCTCCCTCCCTGCTCCAGGAAGCTGAAGAGTCATTCTTCTCTCTGGACTGCAGCAGGTCTCATGGGTATCTGGGAAGCTGTAAGAGAGGAGAGAAGGGAAGAGGGGATGTGAAGAGGTACAGCAGCTTGAGCCCCCCTTGCTGCTACAGCTGTCTGCCAGGCATGGGTGGCCCCAAGCAGGTCAGGGTGCAGGTTACCATGGGAGGTAAGAGAACTACAGCCCAGTTCACCTTGCCTTTTGCACAACTGTTCATGCACTTTAGGCCAGATGACAGAAACAGAGCAGCTCCTCCTCACCCCGCCACACACGCCCTGTGTCTGCACCTAGCTGCCAGCAGTCTCTCCGCATAGATGCAAAGGGCTGATCTCGTCCCTTGGGGACATCCAAGACACAGCTGCCCTGTGATGTAAGCACCCCGGAGGCAACAGGAGACAAATACGGCCCAGGGTGCATGGCCAAGCAGAGTGAGAGATTCCCAGGAGTGCTGCTGAAGATTATTGAGCAAATTAACTCTATTAACGCAAATGATAAGAGTCTGAGCTGCAATCCCTGTACCTTCTATCTGACAGAATTCATCTGGTGGCTGCTTGTAATAGCATGACCTTAATGGACTCATCAAGGGAGCAAGGCTGTATCTCTGGCTAAACATGGATTTGGGACCACACTGTGCTCTGGGCAGCTACAGCAGGCTGCTGAGATCAAGAGACACACTCTGGTGTAATGGGACTCAGAATCTGGCCCCTTCATCCCTCCAGGAGAGGCAATTTCAAGTGTCATCACCTCCTCAGAACCATACAGCAGAAGAAATAAATTACCAAAGGGATGTGATTGTTCATTACTCTGCTGAGCTGCAAGGAAATGAAGCAGAACTAAAATTAAAGGCTAGGAGGCAGAGGAAACATCAGATAACATTTCCCATCTTCTGCAGGGCCATCTTCCCCCCCAAAACAGGCTGGGGCACTCTCCATACTGCTGCGCTGACCTGTGAAACCTCTGGCTCTGGGAAGGCAGTGGGGTCTGTGGAGCTGGCCAAGTGGGGTGGAGAGAGGGCAGGGTGAGGTTTGGGCTGGGTTTGGATAGATGGTCAAGCAACAAGGTCATGTCTGGCCCCTCTTCACTGAGTGGCACAGAGAGACGGGGACACCCCAGAATCTGAAACTGGCTCTTTCTGTTGCACACTAATGCCCTCGCTGAGCTCTGTCCCCTCACACAGAGAAAAGGCTTCCTTCCTAAGCTGCCGAACCATGTTTCCAGGCGCTGTTTAACAACCACCATGTTTTGCTCCAGGAGCAGAAGAAAAAACAGCCCAGTAAGAGGTACAACAGCTACTCTTCAGAACCTCATCTTCATCTCTACTGGATCCCATGGGGTTAACACACTGTTCCTGTTGCTCTTATCCAAACCTCACCCTTGTCAGCAGCCACTGGGAAGCATTGCAAGAGAAGGTCACCAGGGGTTAAAGCTGCATTCCACACATGCTTTTGCAGCCAGCAGCTACTTAACCAGATGCTGCTTAACCAAGGGTGACTCTCTGCTGCTTTCCATGCAGAAAAGGAAAAGGGAGAAAGCTGCTCATTACTGGAGGGAGCCGAGATAGCTCCAGCCTCGGTGAATGGCAAAGCAACTGCCCTTACTGGAATGTGCAAGAAATCTCCACTAATATCAAGCACATCCATGTGTCCACATGCAGTTGGGCATCCCCTTCAAAGCAGGCACCCTGGAGAGGGCTGGATCTGCACACCACGATGCCAAGCTCTCCCAAAATCTCATCAGAGACATGCGAGTGGTTTGCAAAGTGCTAGTTGGGCTGGTGAAAATTACAGAGGAAAGCAAAGCGAGCAGGGATGTGATTAGCACCTAGACAGTGGGAAACCCATGCTCTGAATGCACTCAGGACCCAGAGAAAACCCAATTGTCTGGTCTTCAGCAGAGAGGAAGTAGAGAGGGGATAGATGGGGTCACTCACAGAGGGGCTTGGCAGTCTTGAAGGCTTTCCTTTGGTGGGAGGGAGAGGAAGGACAATGCAGAGAGGCATCAGGAGCATTTGTTTGTCTAACCACCCTTGATGACAGTGGCTTTTGGCTGCACTCAAAGTATAAAATATAACTAAGACACCTCCAGTGCCTGTTAGCTGGGCGCAGACACAGGGAGATACAGCAGCAAGCAGAGCAGCCCCGAGTGGGAGGCGAGCCCCCTCAGCACACCCAGCCTGGGCAGTGGGGGATTTCAGGGGAATGATGCTGGAGCCCTGTGCGGCAGCACTCTCAGGCTCGCAGCCATGGCATGGCACTCACACATGTGGCAGATAATTGTGTAAATGAGAGTTACATCAACAAACACACTGGCAGGAGAGGCTGCGATGGCTTTTAAAATTCCTTCTGACTTATATCAGGGCACGGAGGCAGAAGAGCAGCTCTGCCTTCATTTTGGTATTTAACCTTTGTTTGGCTGGCTGCATCTCCAGCTCCTGAGATGACACCAAACCAGAAGCAAGGGAGGTCCTGAGCTCTTTCTGTAGCTGGAGAAATCTCTGGGAGGCAGGGACTGCTGGATCAGCTCCGCTTTTGTTATGCTTTTGTCACCAAGTGAAGCCCAGACACTCCTCCTCAGAAATCCCTGCCAGCCACCTCTGCTGACCAAACTGCTCCCCTTACCCGTACTGAAGTCTAATTCTCTCACTTTCTCTCACCATATTTCACCAGGTAACAGAGTTGGTTCGGGATACTGCTGGGATTAAGCAGTGCTGCAAATGACAAATTGACCATTGAACATTGATTTGAGGGACAGATTCTCCTCACTGTGAAGTGCTTTCACAAGTGTTTCTCACAGCCTGGTCACCTCCACCTACAGTTAGGCGAGGATCTGAGCCAGAGCAAGGTCTGTCTGAGCAGGGCTTAGGTGGGAGGAGACCGAGATGTTGTGTTCCCCTCCTCCTCACCTTTCCAGGCCAGCACAAAAGAAGGGGCATGAAGATTTTGGACGCAGCTCTGATGGATGAAGGAAATACTGCTGCTGAGGGGGGCAGGGTGGCACGTCAGCCTCACACACTAATGGTCTGGTGCCACTGGACCTTTCCAAGCAGTGCCTTTCCCTTCTTAATCCCTGTTATCCTCTGCATGCTTTGCTGTCCCTGCAAGGGATTCACTTAATATACACAGTGAAGGGAACTGCCCCCAGAGAAACCTATCCTACCTCTCCTCCCTCAGACTTAAGATCCCTTTAAAATCTCCAGTGACTTGCAAGCCCTGCTGTTTATCCTACCCTTTGGCCCATCAGCTCTGCCAGCTCACATCTCTGGCTCTCCTGGGAACAGCATTTCATTAACCCTTTGCAAACACAGGCCTCATGAGGCTCTGAACCAGCTTGTGCCTGGGAGTGTATATGCTACTGGAGCATGTCTCAAATTAGCCAATCCTGCTCTTGTCTTCAAAACTACACTGGAGATGTTCTGCCAAGCTTTTCAACTCAGTTTAATTTAGCTCTGTGAACTTGCAGTGTCTCAGGCTCTGTGGAATGTGTCAGGTGGGGTGTATTATAAATATGCATCATCTGATCTCATTGTCTTGCTCAAAGGTTCAGCAGGCAGAAAGCGTCCAGCGAGTGTAGACTCCTACCCCTGGATGAGGGTTGGCGACCCAGGTCACAGCCAGGCTTACTTTGAGCTGGCACTGTGGTGGGACAGGCTGCTTTAGACACGCAGGCTGTACATGCCTGTGACCAAGGATGCAATGGAGCACCAAAGTAACATTAACTCTAGCAAGGCTGGCAGCTAGAAGAGCTTCAAAGCTCCTAGCATAAGGAAAGGAGAGGAATCACAATTCCTTCCCCTGGTTTGCAATGTGGCTGTGAGCAAGGCAGCAGATTGCTGAGTGCCTTGGCTAGCCAGCCATGAAATTGAGGGGCATTTGTTTTGTGTGGGGAGGTGATAAATGGAAAGGGAATCCTACTTTGCAACTGGTTACAGGTGCGGGCAGATCTTTGAGCAAATGGTTTATCAAAGGTGCTGTATGTTGTTACACTGGTTTTCCGCAAAGCACTGAGGGGTCAAGTTGAAGTTAGGAGGCAAAGACAGGAGAAGAGCGTGCAACTGTCTTTGAGCAAATTAGCTTCACCCAGAGCTGCAGTGAACTAGCCCCAGAGACTGACTCAGCTTCCAGATTTGCCTGGGGGATGCAGGTTAGTGCCTCAGCAATGAGATGGGGCTCAGGCTCCCCGTGGGGCAGCTGTATACACAGCAGACAGTCATGACAGAAAGAAGTCAGTACCGGTGTGAAACAGCCCTCTCATCCAAATAAAGCCTTCCTGCCTGCCAGCACCTCTGTCCCACCCCACAGCTGTCTGCAATGTGTGCAGGACCCCATTCCACAGATCTGCTCCTCCCCACCTGCTGAGGCTGGGTGCCACTGTGTATGTACTGCAGCAGGGGCAGAATTGCCGTGCTGATCACAGCTTTACATGAAAAGTCAGTCCCAGACAGTCACATACACTTGGTGGGGATGCAACATATCCCACTCTCAAGTCTCAATCCCAAGAACAGCCAGGCTGCTTCACGATGCAAATGTCCCAGCCACACAAGTAGCTTTAAGGGCCTTACTTCCAAAATTGTGACAGACACAGTCTCTTATTTCCTTTCTTTTTGCAAAGTCCTCCACATCACTCCCATAACGAAACCAAGTGAGTCATTTCCTCTTCTCTGGAAGTTTTCCAGTTTATCCATCTTTGCCTCACTTCAAGTTTCCTTTGGGAACATCTCTTGCTCTCCTGCAAGCTGGTTCTCCAAAGCCTTCATTGTTCCTCTATTATTATTTACTGCTGGGCTCTGCAGCTGCACTGTTTCAGCCTGTGGGCACGGTGCATGTTGACAGCCCTGTCTGTTTGTCTCTCTGCTTTGAAAGGCTACCGTGGCTGCAGTAAACCTGAGCCATGGTTCTGTCCGGACAATCACAGTTGTGCACTGTGATTGTGCCTGATGCATCTTTCCAGGATGGACATTCTTGTCTAGTGGACATTCTTCACTTGTTTGGGAGAGGTGAATAACTAACAGCGTTAGACTGCTGGATGTGATTCAGCTGAGCATCAGGACTGGTGAATTACAGCATCAGCGCCTCACAGAATGTTCTAATTGATCTAGTTGGTAGAAAGATTTTTATCTGTTCCAGGCTACTTTTGGAAACCCCGAGTCAGTCAGGGACCAGGAAGGATGCTTTACAGCTAGATAACCACTTTTCTTCCTTTCCTATTTCTGCTTCCATCTCTCGAAGAGTTGTAGGAGAATAAAGTCACGAACAAAACTGCTCTGAATGAGACTGGGGGTGGGGTGTCCTTCTTTTCTCCTTAATTGTAATACTGTGAATTAATTGTTTCTAGCAAGAACAAGGAGTTCCCAGCAGCCTTTAGACATCCAGATAAGGCTGAGCTGTTGGTTCAGCCCCTTTGGGTTCTCTGGTACCTGCCTTACTGCCAACTGCTTCACACAAACTTTTTGGAGAGTTTTAAATTATTCAAGCGTGACACAGAGCAAGGGGTTTTGCATTCTTAATTGGCAAAGCCTTTTCCCACTCCAGTCTGGAGGCCCCTGAGCTGTCCTGCCAATTTATTCTGATCCTGATTCACAAGCCTTGCAAACATCTTCTCAGGGCTGCCCAAAAGCCCTGTCAATGTAATGGAATCCTCATTTGCCAGTTCTTATGATCTCCTCCTGAGGCTTTCCCAGTGCCCTCCTGTTTGACTTACAACACCCTCTCTTGCAGCCACCCTCCAGAGAAGCCTTGGACCTTACCAGTTAAAGAGACAATGCAAGAGGAGGGAAGGAAATAGGCTGGGTAGCAGGAGAGCCCTCCAAAGAGTACTAGCCACAGATCTTTCCCACAAAGGGGAGACTGAGGAAATAAACAGCTGAGGATGCAGAGAAAAGAAGGGTTTAAAAAAAAAAAAAAGAAAGAAAAAGGAAGAGGAAAAGAGAAGAGCCAGCAGAAAGGAAGGAAGGATGGTCTCTATCTGTTCCCACTTTCTCCTCCTCTCAGGACCTCCATCTCTCATTTATATTTTCCTTGTCCCCTGGTGTTTCCTCTTACTGTCAGCAATTGTCCCTGTTGCCTTTCATGGCTTCCTAGCTGGACTCCTGCAAAGATGTGACCAAGACTTTTGCAGTAGGGCTCAGCCTGTCCTCAAGAAAAAAACCTGCACACGGAGGGGTGGGGCTTGGTGCCAGGGATTTTGTCATAATTTGGTACTTGCCATTCTGTGGAAGCACTGCATTGCCACACAGCCCTGTCTGAGGCAGCTAGGATGGGTACCAACACTGGGATGAACATACCACAGTCTTGAGAGCTTGGTAAGAAGGAAGCACTCTGATAGACACCCCAAAACATTTCTCCTTGTGCTCCTCCATTCTTTCCCTCTCCTTATCCCTTACTGTCTTTACCCAGTGCCCTATATTTACCCCTCCTCTTCTGCAAACTGACGGTTGCATTTTCCCCTCTTTAAAATTTTCCTGGCCCCTTTCCACTGTTACACAGCCCTGTTCAAGTTCCTGGAGATTCATTTTAGCTTTATTTATCTATTTCCCTTTCCCTCTTTCGCCATCCACCCCCTTCCCCCACACACCTACTGATTTACAGCAGTAGCAGGAGGCTGATGTTCAGCGCTTGCTACCTGCCATCCAGAGAGCCATTAGGGACCAATTCATCATGGAAATGCCCCAGCCAAAGTGACTGGAAGATTCTTTACAGTTGCCATCCCTGCCACAATCTCGACTGCTGTCGGGGGTTTGGATTGCAACATGTCAGCTGTCTGCCTGAGCGCGACTGTAAGTGAACTGTCTCAAGGCAGAAATATTATTTACAAGATAATGTGGCTTATGGAGAAGGGAAGAAAAAGAAAAGTGACTGCCACTGCGAGGACAGTGGAGAGCAAAGCCTCACGTTCTGATGACTACAGCATCCTGCCACTCGAAGCCACGCAGCTCTGAGCTCTTAATGAAGGAACAGGGGAAGGTGAGATGCGGGATGGTGACCGATGGAGGCTCTGTGGTGTCCTTGCGAGGCAAGAGAAAAGATGGTTTGCATGGAAGCCTTCAGGAAAAGGATGAGGGATCAGTGTCAAGACAATTCCCAGGGAAAATTCTTCACTGGTAGCAATATCTCAGCACGGTGCTGGGAGTTCAAGTGCTTTGTAGTGATACAGTAAACACGCCAGTTCTCTGCTGTGCAATTTGTTGGTATTGGCCAGAGAGTGGATTTCCCTGGGAAACGTTTATACACCTCAGTTCACTCCTGGATGACAGCAGCAAATCTGAAAGGTGAAGAAGGCTGGCTGTGAGGTGAGATCTGGGAATAGGCTGCTGGTAACAATTCAGGGCATTCAGCTCTGCAATTGCACTTGGTACATGGGACTTGAGGGAGCCCAGCCTTCAAGCTAAGCAAGTGCTGAATCCATGGATGTGAGATGGGATTAAGTGGTGGATTTTCACCCTGAGAAGTCTTGTATAAGTTGCCTATTTGTTTTGGGAATGTGCACATACATTTTATAACCATGCACACCTGTAAAGTGGGTATAATTTTGAGATTTTGTGAATGGATAGTTCAGTGGAGATGCTGGCTACTATGATACCCAAAGCCGTAATTTTTGCAGAATAAGGTCCATATAATCCAGTATCAAGTCTCTAAGAGCAGTCAGTAATGGGTGCATTAAGAAAAGTACAAAAATCAGGTGTGACGGACAAGTTTTACAGAGCACCTTGTTCCCTCATCCCTGTCTTGCTCCCCTCCCCTGAATTTCTTTTCCTTCTCCTCCTCCTCCTTCCTCCATTCCAATTATCTCCTTCTTTCATCACTGCCAGAGCTGTAAGTACAAAGTACCAATTAGCTAGTTTTCAAGTTTAATTAGGTTGGAAGGTAGAGCAAATTAAATCCTTTTATCGTACATTTCAAAGCGCTTTCCCATCAGGCCCATGGGACAGGTTTCCTTTGAATGAGGTCCATGTTAGTCACCAAGGAGCTGGCCCAAGCCACAGAGCTCTCCAGCCATGGGGCAAACAGGAGATGAAATGCAAAATGCGATGTATCTCCCCCTTGCCCCTAAATCCTATACTTAGGACATCTTTTTGTAAGGTCTAAGGGTGCACATATGCTTCAGCTCAATAACTTGAGCACTGGTCCTTAGATCTTCCAAGGCCTACATTAATAGCAAAGTTCTTCATTTCAGCAGCACCAGGTTTTGGTGAAGACAGTGTGACAAAGCCCTTCAAGGTGGCTTTCAAGATCATTAAACAATATCAAGTAGAAGGTACATGAGTCCACCTGCACCTCATGGGGTGGCTGCTAGGATGCACCTTTATTCCCTAAACCCTTCTTCTTCAGGAGAGGACAATGGCACAGAAACAGATCCAGGAATATGCTGACATCTTTGCTCCCAGAGTCCCTGGTTCTGCTGGTCTTTGCACCTTACCAGTTGTGTTGTCTGGTGCTCTAACCTCTCTCCTGTGCTTCCCTGTATGTTGCAGATAAGCCACTACCTCAGAGTGCCCCAGGAGGCGTTATTGGGATCGTGGGAGGAGTCATCGCAGCAGTTCTCATCATCGGTGTGGTTGTCACTGTAATTATTGTCTACAGGCGGCAACAGAAGAACCGCACTGAAACAGACAATGACCTGTAAGTAGCCCCATACTCACAGAAGTACAGCACACTGGTGGTACAGGTGCTTTTGGATGGGACAGTGGACAGAGAGCCCTGCTGGCCCTTCCACTACCTGCACACAAGAAAAGCCAGGCAGCAGACTGGTTTTCCTACCATTTCTTCCTGCCTGCCACCCTCTGGCTCACTCCTCTGACTCTCTTCCCTTCCTTGGGGCCCCCCAGTGCATTCCATCCTGCTCTCTCTTTTGAACTCTGATCACAAGCCTTAAGTGGAAAGTGAAGCTCAACAATGTTCACTCAGATGCCACCTTTGCTGTAGCATATCCTTGGACACAGTGCAGCTGCTCAGTGCTGCTCTCACCTCCAATGGGAAGAGAGGATCCTATTCTTCCTTTTTCAGAGAAATGGCTTCAGGCTCCTGAATTAAACTGCATCTGAATTCTGTCATCAGAGAGGGGTCTCTCTTGATAGACCCTGAACACCTCTGAATGTATCTCAAAGAGTCCAGAAAGGATTCACATCCACTCAGCATTCCAGTTTTGTATGGTGCCAGGCTGAAGACAAACTCCACGAACATTAGAGTAGGGAGAGAGGACGCCCCAGGGGCTCCTCTTTGACAGGTACTTGCTTTGCTCTGCCCTAGCTGTGCATCACAGATCCCAAGCAGGGAATTTGGGTGTGTGGAGTTCAGCCTATGCAGCACGAACAGAGACCTCTTCAGAAATGTTTACCCTGGTCTCTTCCTGAAAAGCTTTCTTGTCACTGTCTTTTCACAAGAGCATCCCCGCCTTCCTTCCCACCTCATAGGAGAGGCATGGAAAGCCCAAAGGCCAGAAGTTGCTTTTATCTTCTACAACCCCCACCTCAATTATTGTTACATCTTGGTTTTGTGCTCCATTTAATCCCATTTGAGAGAGGGCATTGGAGGATAGCAGGAGAGGGAGGGAAGAGAACCGGGGAAAGCAGGAGGAGAGACAGAAAGGCAGGCACACAAACAAAAAACCAGCACCACGAGGTGAAATTGCATCAACAGCATCGGCCCGGTGATAGAGATGCATTCAGACAATCCACTTCCCACAATGGCCCTCCACAAGGCACTGGGAAGAGCCACTTTAGCTGAGAATAGAAACACAATGGTACCCGAGTCTGCAGAGGTGCTGCCTCTATTGTGGAGTACCCTCCAAAGCATAGGAAAGTAAATAGCATTTCTTTTCTTTAGACCCACAAAGTCAATGTTTTGCAGACCCTTGGGGCCCCATTTTACCCTGCCCCTCCTCCTACACTTCAGTCCCACGATTGAATCCATTGGGTTGCCGAGGGAAGTCACCCATCTCTGTTAGAAGATCTGGTGAAGTTTGTACAGAAAGAAGGAAGGGGGAGCCAGCTAATTAGTGGATCAGAGTTTTTAATAAGTTTTGTAAAAGGATTAGACACATCTGTGCATATGAACAGAATGTGCAGAGACAGTCTCTAGGCTGGGATTATAGTAGCTGCCAAGCCTTATGCTCTGGGGCAAAAGCTGATCCCCTGACTGGGGTCAGAGATAAATGTCCCTGCATGGCACAGCATGTCTATGAGGAAGATTCAAACTCCTACTGGGATGCCTGTGGCAGGGGCTACCATTCCAGATAAGCTCCTGAAATACGAGTGGCATTACCTTGTTGATTTGCAGTGACCACTACCAGACACTTTCTGGCACCCTACAGCAATTAAATGAGCCACCTCCCATGGGAAGATCTGAAGTCATTCCAAAAACAGTGCCGGGAGACAAGTATCCCAGCTGCACCCTCGGGATCTACAATCTGACATGGGGATTTGCTTGGCATTAGGAACAGAATGCTAGGAGGGAGTTTATTTATATTAACAATTCTAATTGGGGTGAGAATGAGGGCACGGGGGGTGGTGGAGGGGGGTTGCTGAGAATAATCTATATTATTATATTGGCAGTTCAGTGACAAACACAATCAAGTCTTTGGTGCAGGTAGGATCTGGCTTGTTACGGCACAACAAAGCAAACAGATCCCTTTCTTTTGCTCCCTAATCAACAACCACTTCTTTGTCTGCAGAATTGATTTGCCTCCATCCCACAAACCTGCTCCTCCGCCAAAGAGGAAACAGGAGATGAAAAGCCACCTGACTGCAGAAGACATCCAGGTATGCTTCTCTAGAATGGCTGCAAGTCCTTTCCTCTGGTGAGGAAAACTGATTCCAAGCAGTGTCTGCAGTGCCCAGATTTTGGAACTGGGTTTGCAAGAACAAAGAAGTCCAAAGCCTAAATTTGAGTGGCAGCAAGTAAGGACTTGTCTGCCCAGAATTCCCACAGATTGGCAGTAATTTGGATCCTGCTTACTCCCTTTACTGGGGATTGAGTTCTAAATGAAATGGTGCTCAGATAGGATCTTAGGTGCGAGGACTTCTGAGCATCCCCACCATTTTGCACGTCCTAAGTGGCAGTGAGGGGTGTGATAATGAAAGAAAGAGTACAGGATGCAAATAACATGGTAGGAGAAAGGGAGAAGGTATCACCTTCATGGGGATACCTTGTAGTGGTGTCACCTGAAACAAATGTTGCCCAAAGCTGTAACAGAAGGATAGTACTTGCTTTCCTCATCCCTCTTCTCCCTCCTCTGTTACAGGTTGTTCACCTAGACAACATGAAACACGAGGAGGAAATCCAGAAACTCCCTTTGCAGACTCCATACTATGACATGGCAGCAACCGAGCCCTCTCCCTACACTGAGAAACTGGTAAGGAGTCCAGGGTGCTAATAGCACTGCCTGCCCTCATCCTCACTGCCTTTCACACAAGATCTCACACCCTAAAAAAATTAAGACTGCTCCACCATCCATGGGGGTGAACAAGCAGCCTTCACAGCCCAGGAGCATCCTCTCTTGGAGGAAGGCAACCTCCACGCACTGATCTCAACCCAGCTCTCAAATACCACTTACCCTAAATCAACACTTGCTTCTTTTGCCCCTGGTTTCTGTAAGGTCCTAGAGCTGTGCCTTTAACTGGTCATTCCTCAGTAACACACCCTGATTATTCAAAATCTTGACTGGAGGACTATCACAACCTGTGGTTCTCTCATCTTTACCTACATATGACAGCTATCCCACCCCAGTGACTCTTCACCCCCTGCAGTTAAGCCCCTGTTAGGGTCTGCAGCTGAATGAAGCAAGGCTCAAGGAGTAACGTGCACTGTAGTGAGAGATTCACAAAGCAATTATCTTCAGGGCAGAGCATGCCAGTGTTCAACTCTCAATTGACAACAAGTTCTTTAAACCTCTTTTTTGTGTGTGTGTGGATTTGTTCAGCCTCAGATAGGGAGATGCTAAGGTGAGGCAGCAGCAGCAGTGAGATTAAGGGTCAGGGAGAGATGTTAGCAGCCATGCGGGAAAGGCTGGTTTTCAAGGACTGAGGCTGAAGAAAGAAATGTTAGATTCAAAGGACAAGGCATAGGAAACAGAAAAAAAGTAGTAGTAGAGTCCTCCCTTGATGAGAAAACAGAAAACCTTCCTTCTCCCACGTACTGGACAGTATCCTTTTCCTCCTGCACCCCACGGCATAGGGCTATTCCCCACCGTCTTCCATGGGAGACACAGATTCCCATGTAAATTTTGCATCTCTCAAGCTCTTCCTCCAGGAGGGAAGTGCAGAGCACTACACACCAAGTGTGGTGCTTCTAGATCTCAGCAACGTGAACCCATTTGTTTGAGTATGCGTTATAAATATCAGCCCATACTAGGGTGATATTTTATGCACATCACGAATTATGACCCTCCCTCCAGTTCATCTTGGTATGACACTTTAATGTGCATTCCTGTGCAGGTAATAGAAGGACAGGGCCCAGGGCACTGGAAATAAAAGGACATAGTTCTGTGCTGAGCTGTGTTGATGTGACTCTACTTATTTCATCCTAGCTTTTCTTTTGGGTGCCCCTAAAGAAAAACTTTCCTTTAGAGCCCCGTCCTCAGTCCTGGGGCTTGTCTCCAGCACTTTCTAATCCTTGCTAGAGCGGTGGCTGAGTTTTAAATGAAGGACAGGATGCTAGAGCCAGACGGGCTGCTCTGTGGTGAGCATCTGAGAGCTGAATTTCAGGCAGCAGGAGGATGGAGGAGCTCATTTCAGGAAATAACGAGCAGTCAGTTAATTAAGTGGCAGAGCTAGCGATGTGAGATGGGGCCTGATGGGTAGCTGCTCTGTAACCATGGGAACTGAGTTTGCTGCTCTCGATCCTGGTCTGAGAAGATGCATTTCTATGTCCCACGCTTGGCACTTGCTGCTCCTTACCCGTGGTTTTAGCCAAGAGGCGATGGAATGTGGACCCCTCATTTCATTTGGCCCATGAAGAAACTCCCTTTGCAGTAGGGATGCGTTGTCTGGGTGACTCAACCGCTGCTGCCGCAGCTCTGCCCATTCTTGGCACAAGTCTAGCACAGCTGTGAGCTGGACCTGTCCTCTGGTCAGCCTGGCTGGCAGTCCTTGTAAATGGTGTCAGGCTCCCCCATCACACACATGCACCATACTTTGGCTTTTTGCCCCAGGAACGAGATGAGGCTTGCTCCCATTTCTTGCTAAATCGCTGTATCCTTTGGGCATGCAGCAGGCTATTCAAGTTTGTGACTGGCAAGGGGAAGGAAGGTGTCCCTTTGCTGCCAAGGAGTGCTGGTTTTGCTGGATTCTTCCCAGATAACACAGGCAGTAGATGCTGCCACAGCCAGGGCCAGGTGTGCATCGTGTTGCCCAGCCATGCTTTGCAAAGCAGCCAACTCTTACCCTCCTCCCTCTAGGACCACTCACAGGCATCACTTTTTTTCACCCCTGAAACATTGCAGAGGCTTCCCGTCCATGTCACACACAACCCTTCCCTGCAGTGGAGATGCTGAGAAGTGCCTGGCTGGGGTAGCACCCACATGGAAACCTCCAGAGAACAGCAGCAGGGACAGCAGCTGCTTCCAAAACCAGTATGCTCAGCTCTGGCCCAGTAACCACACTCCAACAGCTAAGGGACTGGCCAAGGCAAGCTAGACCCGCATAATCCTTCACCCAAAAGATGGGTCAGTCAGAGAGTGAGGAGGAAAACACATTTCCTTCAGCTTCACTGCCAACCTCACTTTGATACAGCTGCCCTCCCGCCGTGGTCAGACACAGATATTGGCAGCTGCTTTGCTGCATATGTGGTTCTGGGATCCTTTAGAGGAGAAGGTACAAGAGAAAGGCAGGATATTCTTGTTCTGCTTGCACTTCACCTGGAGATTTGACTCGGGAGGGTAGTGAAGAAGATAAAAGTTGAAGGGAGCGATTCTACAGGAAAATGGAGTGGGTGCATTCAGCTTTAAATGAATTGTGCAAAAGCTCGTAATTTGGGATAAACTAGATCCATCACCAGGCAGCATGAAAGCCACTGCCTGGGGTTGACAATTTCACAGCACTAGAATGGGAGTCAGAAAGTGATTAGTGATGGCAAAGAGCGAGGGAGGGGGGAAACGGGAGAGGTGCCAGAAGAAAATAGAAGAGTCAGGTGGAGGAGGGATCCACCAAGCGGGTGTGCAGGTATGTGTGTGCGGTGCGTGCTGGCAGGGGACCGAGCCAAGGGGAGAGGCTGGGGCACGTCTGCAGGAACAGGATACCTGCCGAAGGGAGCAGGGGCTACAAATGAGTATGTATGTTTATGTGTTGCAAACTGTGGGAAAGATAACACGAAGGTGACAGCACAGAAATACGCAAGGACAGCGTAGGGGACAATCAAGGGTACAGAAGTGGGCATGGGCATGAAGGGGTTGCCTGCATCGTTTGTCTCTGAGGTCTTGTGGGGCAAAATCTTTGGTTTACGTGAAGATATCTAAGCGGGAGTGAATGGGATGGAAAGATGAGTGCACGTTTCAGCTAACACCTACAAAGGCTATGCATGTCTGAGAGCGCTGGTACCCACGCGTGTCAGTGTGCAGTGACGTGTGTGGGTAAGAGCAGAGGTGTGCTCGGTGTGCACGTGGCAGCGCCTGCGTGTCATGTAGATGCCGTGTGTTGGTGCGAGAGGGCGTATGAGTGAGAGTCGTGGAGGTATGAGTGCACGCAGGAGCAGAAGTATGATTAGTGTACGTGTCAGCAATACCCATTTGCACAGGTAGAAGGGAAAGTTTCATTGCTGCAGACAGCAAAATAATTCCTTTCAGTTTACAGGGCAATTACCAGGGTGCCGATGCTGATGATTTACACAGAGCGCTTGCATGTGGCAGTGCTCGACCTTGTATACAAGTCACATTATTGATATTGTAATAAATTTGCTCCCAACAAGCAGCAGGGAGTAGGAGCAAGCTCACGAGTGGCAGAAAGCAGGGGAACACCATGAAGAAAACACCTCCAGTGGGAAGGCAGCACTATTTTGGAGAGGAGAAAGGCAAAGTAGACAGGATAGGAATGAAGAGTTTGCCTTTCGCTGAGACCAGAGGAGGTACCAAGATACAAAGTTCAGGGGGAAAGAGTTCTGCAGGGCGTAGGTTTATGTTTAAGACTGCAATTTGCATTACTAATTTTCTTAAATGTCCATAGAAACTTGGTCTGGGTCCAGACACAAAGCAGAGAGGCCATAGGATACACAGCTCTCATGCCAACAACTTGCTGCTGCCATCTGGTCATCTCCCCCAGATTAGGGCAGGGGGTGACCTCAAGCCTCCTGGTCATCCAGTTTTGCTGAGCACCACAAGGGAACCAGACACTGCAAATGCCACTGGAGCCGTGTTCCCTTTCCCCTTCATCCCTGTGGCTGGGGGATACCAGCACGGAGCCAAATCCTGCCATAGAACAGCGCAGCAGCCAGAGATAATCACTCACTGAACAACCCCTTCCAGCAACAGGCACTAAACCAGCTCATTTCAGGACTATAAACTTCTGAAAATGGCTCTGCCACAGCTGGTACATGGTTGAGGACACTTCCAAACAAAGAGAAGAGAAACACTGTCAAATTAAACACCTTTTGCATAATTGTCATGCGATGCAGCCATTTTGGAAAGGGGACAGAGAAACTGGAAAGCTATTTCATTTGGAAGAGACGACTCTCTCCTCTCAGAGAGGCTTAGCAGATGCTTGGCTAATGCTGGCACAGAATCCAGACCCAAAAACAAGTATTAAAGAAACTCCACAGGGCAAGTAGCCAGAGTACCCCCCACACACACCTCCACTACTAACACCAGGGCTCCTCCTGGTGACTCATTTTCCCCACTGAGCAATGAGGTTTCCAGGACATCCTGCATTCCAGGGTTCTCTGACCATCATTGTTTGCAAAGCATGAAAGACGCCTGGGTAGGAGCGATCGGACAGATTGGATAATATTCCATTCATGCAGTTCTTGCTGACAAGCCCGCTTAGTAAGGGAATACCCATAAATATTTTCATGCCAAAAAAGGATGCTTTTAGCATCTATTAGACGTTATTACAATGACAAAATCATGCTGCATAGTTAATCTGCAATAGCATACTGCGCAGTAAAGCCTCGTGTTGAAACATAGTGCTTAAGAACTCTACAGCCCCCATGCTAGGGCAAAACAACAGTATTGGCCAAGCAGTGTCACTTCCCTACGGCAATGCCCCTGCTACAAACCTGTCCTCCAAGCCAGGGCTTTGAAGCCGCTCCCCTTCAGGTGCCTCCTTCCCAACACCTAAAATTCAAGCCTGTTCCATGATTTTCACTCATGCCCCCAACCCTGCGTTTGCCTCCAGTGTGCTGCAATGAACCCCAAATTCCTGGGTCAAAGCTGACAGCTAAGGTATCCCATAAGGTTTCTATTCACTAAACCACCCCCAATTAGGGAAAATGCTGATCCTGGAGGGGTTGATGGGAAGGTCAAGATGCTGCTGGGAGCAGCCTCAGTAAAAGGGGCAGGTGGGGCAGTTGCTGGGAGCACTGCGAACGTGGGCTGGGTCATTCAGCTCAGTGGTGGATTTGGGAAGCAGTGCCATTGGAATCTTTGCTTTGATTTGGGATTTTTACCTGACTGACTGTTCATTACCTCCCTACCTCCCTCTTTTTAACTGTTTTTTCTTCCTCCCCCCCCTCACCCTTTTCTTCTTTCTCCCTCCACCCTTCACACACTCCCTCTCCCATCTCATTCACTCGCTCCCCACCTTCTGCACGGTTCCTACGTTCTCACTCCCCCGTCTCCCCACTTCGACCCCAATCCCTCCCTTCTGTGTCCCCACTGCCTTGCTGCTCTCTTCTCTCCAGAACTCTGGCAACAAGGACTGTGATGTCCACTATGCAGAGCTGGACACTTCCGCTCTGGCCTCGTCACCCAGTCCTCGGACCTCCATCCATGCTGGCGGAGACCTAGTCGAGTATGCAACCATCCAGCCCAACTTACGCTAGCGCATGTCACTCTAGGCCCTTTCCCCTCAGATTCTGGCCTCAAGGTACACGATCGCACTCTGCCTTCCTCACTGCCCCCCTCTGAAGTCAGTGCTCCCCCCTGCATCTCCTCCCCTCCCTGTGGAGTGGTCCCCATGCATCCAGTCTGTCCTCCCCACTCCTTCCACCTCCTGCACGCTGCCTGCTCTCTTTGCTACCTTTATTTCTGGGGTGCTGACAGGAATGCCTTTGCTTTGTCTTGCCCCCTGTGCATGCCCTTTGCAGTGTTTTCTACAGTGAGGCGAGGCATGTGGGAGGGGGAGAGGGTTAATGGCTTTGTTTCAGAACAGGGGTCTGTCCCCGCTGCAGTCAGTGTGGCTGGAGACACAGGCAGAAACGAGGTGGGTTTGAATGGCACAGCTTTTTGTGTGGGATTTGGTGTGTGGAATGTTTGTAAGGCTCAGTAGCAACACTAGGATGTGAGGAAACTCTAGCCTAAAACCTTGCAGAGATGTTAAGGGGGCCTTTCCAAGCTAGTTGGTACAAGATGGGGAGGGAAAGAGAAGGGGACTGACTGAAAGAGAAAAAAAGAAGAGTTTGTGTGCATGAAAGCAACTATAAAACAGAGCATATGTGCATGTGTGAAAGTACAAGGTGGGAGAGTATGTGAGAGAATATGGGAACACGTACAGGTTCCTGCATCTGAAAGAGTCAGTGAATAAGAGACAGGCAGACAGGGACCACATATGCAGAAATAGAAGAGCTTGTGTTGCATGAGATCGGTGCAGACAGCACGTTTGGATGTTCGAGAGAGAGGGAGAAAGATTATTTTTTAGGTCCTCTCCTTCTCAGGATCAGCAAACAGACCTGACTGTTTATCTGACCACTTAGGTTAAGTATCACCAAGCTCCTCCAAGCTAAGGTCCCGTGGCAGGGACTGATTAGGACTCATCTTGCATTTAAACCCACAAGTTGTTCTGAACCATCTCTAGCTACCAGTGACCCTTTGAAATGGAATGATGTTTGCAGTGAAAAGAGGTGTCTTCAGATCTTCTTCCATTCTCCTACCATATAATCATACCCTTTTCTGAGGTATCAAAGTCAACAGGTTCCTCTCTGAAATGGACTCAACTCTCCTTTCCCACCCCATGGGAGATTTTCTGTGTGATGCCAAATTGTTGGCCAAGGAAGTGCCATTGGCAGCCCTCTCCTTATCTATGGCTCTCCCTTGCTCTGTGCAGGGGGATAAGGAGGAGACAAAAAATGGTGTTTTCAAAAAGTCCCACTGGACAGTTCTGTGGATTAGTGCCTGCTTGCAGACTAGGAACATCAGTGCTAACAGGTGGGTGAAGGTGGGGCAGGAACACCTGGCTGCAAGGTGTGCAATGGGTTAGTTCCGTTTGCCTTTCTCCCTGTGGTCCCTGGTTTTCCTGTGTTGGAAACAGCCCTGTAGTTCCCTTGCTGTAGCAAAAGTTGTCCTAGGTAAGTGTCTGCAGCAGGCCTGGCCTGGACCAGAGCGGTAACCTCTCTCTCTTGCGGTGTCTCACCCACCTCTGCACCCAGAATGAGGATCAAGGTCTTCGTAGATGTAACGAGCGAGAGTGGACAGTAAGTTTTGGATTGGTTTAGTTTTTCTTTTCTCCATTTGGTGGTGGGGTGTGTTCGTCACGGGAGAGAGGTGCTGATCAGCTCCCAGGCACCTACCTGCCTGTCACCAACAGGCAGCAGCAGCACTGCCAGCCTCTTGCACACAGAGAAAGGATGAAAATGCCAGCCCAGAGGAAGCTGAGGTTGAAAGCAGCCACCCTCCTTTATGCTTTCATCTCCTATTCCCAACAGTTTCTTGGGCTGGATTGGAGGACCACTCCCACAGTTGCAAACAAGGCAAGCACTCCCTAATCCATCTTGGGAGGTCTCGTCTTGTCCTCCCTGGGGTGGGGGATTTTATTGTCAGCAAAAGGACAGTAATCCTCCAAATCCAAATTTGGAAATTCTCCCAGTTTCTCTGAAGTAAAAATAAAGCCAGTCATATGGTGCTTTGAAGGTGTAATCTCACCGCCACAAAATCTCCCTGCTAAGACACACCACAGATCAGGGCATTTTGCGTTGCATTTTTTTTTTTTTTTTAATGCTTTTTTAATTACTTCCTCCCCCTTCACATCCCCATACTGCTGCTCAGTTTTGTCTGGGAATTTTTTGTCCCTGTGACAGCAAGAATAGCTCAAAACCATGAGACTTGCACCAAGATCTCAGCAAATTAGCAACCAGGGTTCAGATTCCCACCTCTGCTTTCTGAATGTCCATATAAAAGTATTAAAACGGCACCAGTTACAGATGTGGTGCAGAATGAGCTGAGGAATTGGAAAGTCATCAAACGTAGCAGCCTTGACTCAATTCCCAGTTGCCACATCTCCTTCCTATCAAGACCAAGGTTGCCTGAATACCTGCCCAGGTTGGTTGTCCCATTTCCAATTTTCAGAAAATATAAAGCAAAGAACTAAGGTGGTTCCTTATTAGTTTCCCATTTGTAAAAGAGGGTAACAGCCCTGCCCTGACTCCAGAAGGGTAGAGAAGGACTCAGGAGAGAAAGAGCAAGGAGGGAAATACTAAAGATTATCGATGGCCTAAGATGCTATAGGAACACAGAACAGGTACGTACCACAGACAGCAAGATAAAGAGTTAAAAGCATGCTGTAAGAAGGAATGCAACTTTATGAGCAAGTTTTCTGCATAAGTAATACTTGCATGTGCCTGTGGGTGCATCCCTCATTGTAGGTCCTTGTACTATATTTTAGGAATTTCAGCCTTCCTCATGCTCAACCTTTTATTTTTCTGAATCCAGGAGTGAGCCCCTTTGTCTCACTCACCCTCAGTTTTGTCCTCACACAAGTCCACAACTCCTAAAAGCAAGGTCACAGCCACTGGTTCCCACTCATCCCTGATACACTACTGTTTCTTCTTTACCCAGGACAGTAATTATTCCAGGAGCATTCTCACAAATAAGGTATCAAACAGAGAGCAGGAGCATGCTAGGAGTGGCAGCCATACTTGGAAGTTTAAAAGCAGCTCAAAAAGGCACAGGGAGTTTAGAAACAGGGAGAAGATGATGTGAGGCTCCCAACACCATGATGAAATGTTCTTATTTTCCATTCCCAGTATATTTTTTTATCTCCCAACACCTACAACCTCTCTACTAACTGATCCACAGTACCACAACAGTCCTCTGTTGCTGTCAATCAACAAAACTGCTTCTTTCTGTTCATCAGCCTATGCCGCATCACAAAATTCATAACCAACTGATGGAGAGGGTCAGAGTAGCAGCAACCCAAAGTCTGAAGAGTTTTGAACAGCAGAGGCTTTTCCCAACCAGGGAACAGGCTAACGCATCCAATAAATGCATGAATGTGCACTGTGTTTGCCTTGAGTTTGGTCAAGCAGAGAAAACCAGCCCACTTCTGCTGGTGAGCCAGGCTGCAAAACTAGAGACAAGTTTAAACCCCATGGGAGGTTGCTGACTGGCTCTTGGGCTTTTGAGCAGTAACAGAAACCACAGACCTCCATAGTGGTATCCGACTCTCACATGTAATACAATTATCGAATTTTCCAGAGGAAAATACAGTGGAGAAATCCTCAGGACCCTCAGAAGGACTTTTTCACTTTTTGATGAGTAAGAACTCACTATTTCAAGATGATTACAAGTATAGAATATGGCCAGATCAGAGGGACAGCTGCCTGCAGCACACCTAGCTTTACCAAAGAGGTGATCTGCAAATAGAAGAAAAACTGGAGACAGGTGTAGAGAGGATGGAGAAAGGTTGAGAGTAAGTCATGACAGAAATGAAAGCTCTCTAATGCAATCAAATAAAGACTGTTTAAAGGTAATCTTTCAGGCTGTCTGAAATGGATAGATTGCTGACATCCCCTTTAATCAAGCTCTTGAAAATAAAACTGAGAGGGGAGGATATAACCTAGATAATGAAGAATTGTATGGAGTCATGCTGGAAACAAAGGCAAGTGGGAGAAGTCAGGTGGGGAAAGGTGGCAGAATTGTGTGCCAGTTCAATTTAATTAGTTCATTATCCCTAATTTAATTTCAAACTTTGTTAAAGATAAATTAGATTTGGGAAAAGTCACAGTGGGACTAGGGAAGGAAGTCAAAGGGCACTGGCTGCTAAATATGTTTGAAAACATCAGGCTGATTTTGTTCTCTTCCCTTTCACTACTGAGAAATGAGATCAGGGAACAAAGCCAGAGCAATGTGACTCCTGACTCCACAAAGGTGAAAGGAGACAGGAAAGTATCTTCCTTTGAGCCTGATGCTGGCATTCTCCAGCTGCCCTGCTGTGGCCCCACTCCCACCTGTGAAGAGCCAGCACAAACACTAGCCAGAAAGAAAAGAAGAGCTTGTTCATTCACACCTAGCCAAATAGAAGTGCTGACAATGTTGCGCTTGGTTTCTGTAGCCCTACTTCTTGTATGCTTGTTTCATGCCCATGACTTACCTCTACAAAGCAGGAGGCAAGCATAGGTAATACCTTCTTACCCCTTACAGGTTCTAGAAAAGAGTTCTGTTAGGTTTGAGATTTCTTGAGAGTAGATTATACAGGGAGAAGGCCTTCACACATTCTGTGTTGGCTCACTCTTACCCCTTTTTATCAGCTGGTGCAATCAGGAGAATAGCAAACAGCTGCTCTTTGTTCTCTGCTTCCCTTATGGCATGAATCCCTGTTTACACCATAGAATTTGTATGAAGATATCTGTCTCCAGGTTTGAAACGTGTGTGCCTATAACCTGCCCAGTTTTCCAGCCATGGGGTTGTATGTGGTACTGTGTAAATCTGAGTCTGAAACTCTTTAGAGGCAGAAACTTTCTGTGTACGTGTACCTCCCACCTGGGAACGGGAGAGTTGTGCATCAGGGCTGCCTAAAGCAGGTAGGAAGAGATTGTAGGGTTAAGGTAGAGTTAGTAAAGTTTCCTCATGTCCCCTGGCTTGGGTTCCTCCAGCTAAATGCTATAATGTTGCACAGCACCTCTCCACCTTTTCATTTTGCAATTAAAGGCCAGAAGTGGACAAAACCCTGGTGAGGTAGCTGTGGGAATGGCCCAGCTGAATTTCAGGTACCAATGCAGCAATTCTAAATAGAAGGGGTCTAGAGCCTATTATTCTTTGCTATCTGGCCAGGTCAAGATCACTGATTTTTAAAAGCTTAAGCAGTGGGGTATACAGTTTTGCCAAGAAAAGGGAAATGAAATTCAGATTGACCTTAGCATTGCTGCTGTTTTCCTGGTGCTCAGACCAACTTTCCATCCTCTAGTGGCCTTCATTGTCCTTAGCGAGGCTGGTCCTGAAACTGCCGTTAAGAGTGTGCAGCCCCCCAACTTGCTTGTTGCCTCTTCTAGCAGTCTGAACCATCAATAAATTATTATCAACACTTTGGTTTTTATATGATTTTTTTAAAGCGTCCTGGTGAAATATTTATCCAGGAACTGGCAGCAGATGAGCAGAGTAAATTGTTGTGTTCCTTCGAGTGTTTTCTCCTGAGAGTCAAATCTTTGTCCTTCTCACTAAAGCTACTGTTTCTGGTATTTTGAATGAGAACAAGGAAGGGCTCAAGGACAAGTTACTTGCTTCAACCAGCCCCAGTTCAAGCCACAGGCATAAAAGGTGATTGCCAGTGCATTTGCTGTCTCTTAAAGAAGAGATTAGCCCTTGGTGAGAGCCCATGAATGGGGGTTGATTTTAAAGACCAAAAGCATTGTCTTCGCTAGATGTCCCTCCTGCTTGGGTCATCTTGCAGGGCTTCAGACCGGAGGAAAGGGTCTGTGAGCTTGGAGGAATCCTTCCCATCTGCTGCCACCCTCTGGGAAGCCAGGGTCCTGGGCCGTGGGAAAGCTCTGCGCTCCTCCGAGCTTACACAGGCATCCCCCAGGCACACCAGGAGAGCACAGGGGTCTCCACCTTCCTGTTGCTGCTGTTTATATGGAGCTTTCTGGGAGAAAAAAAGGGTCTCTGCCATTTTTGCACTCAAACAAGCAGCGTTTCTTCAGTAGCGCTGGCCACACCTCTGCAAAATTATCTCAATAGAAATCAAAGCACTTCAGACTCCGAGGGGTTTTAATTTCACTTGGCACTTAAAGATTTTGCAAAGCATCCATAAGAATACACTCCATCAGAGCAAAGATCATGGGGCCACAGAACAGTCTCGGTCTTACGAGTTACTTTATAATCTCTGTAGTTGATTTGACTTACAAAACCGGCTCCAAGGCTTTCAGTGGAACTGCTCACTCAGGCAGAGCTTAGCACATGCACTCCTACCTACTGGGTAAACCTAAAACACAATAATCTGTTTTGTCTTCAAAGTCCCTGGTCAGACATACATGCCCTTTAAATAAAAGAGCACGAGCCTGGATTAGATTAACGATACACATAAACACTGCTTAATCAACACTCAGGTGTGGAAGAGTTAGGAAAAATGAAAATAAACTGTCCTTTCTTGGATGATTGCTTATTTTACCCAGACAAGCACAGCATTTATAGACAAGGGACAAACCATGCAAAATCTATACATATTCATCAGCAATATGGAGATTTCAGGAAGTGAGACAAAAAATTTTAAACATGGGAATTTATCTTCTGGGTTTCTATTTTTCTGAAGCAGTAAGCAGAACTATTTAATTTTCCATCCTACTTGTTATATGTGTGTCTCAGCAAGGAACTGAAGAGTTGCATGTTTTATAGCCAATGATCCCAGAGTTTTCACCCATTGACTTTTGTCTCTACTTACAGAACTTTGGAAAGTGTCACTCAGAGATATCGAATGCGAGTGATTACCTGACCCGCTGTTACTCACATGAAGATCGATATCTGGAGAAGATCCCTCATGTCTATACCCCATTGTCAGATCTCCCACAAGATCTTTATCCTCATCATTCTGACACCTCCTTCTGCTTCCCACCTCCCGGTTCCCGGGCTCCTTACATCTGTCCTAAGGAACAGTATGTTTAAAGCGTCAACACAGCAAAATGAAGAAGCTAATGTTTTTCACTTCTCTTCACCCTGATGCTCAACAACCAAGGCCTTTTAGATCTCCCCCTTTGCCATGGCTTATTTTATTTATTGATTTTTAAATTTTGGTGCAGTTGTAATTGACATGACTAGGTTAAGTAACTGCCTGGCTTGCTAACGCTCAAGGGAACACTCTGCCTTTGCCAACGTCTCATTCAGTACTTGCATCTTTCTTTTCTCATCTTGGCCCTCCTGTATCAAGCTGGCTATGTGTGTGCATGTATGTGGGTGACAGCTGCCCTGTGTTGGATGGGATGTGCCCAATGTGATTAAATGTCCGTAGGTTCCCTTGTGTCAATCTCTACACTGCTTGCACCAGAGTAGCCGGGTGTGGATTCTTCACAGCCCTTGTTCCAGGTTGTGTGAAGTTTTACAGCACAGCCATTGCTCAAATCTAAGGCTGTAGCATCTTTTTCCCCCTCCTTTGGAGAAATTTGATTCCCCCTTGGCAGAGGGGATGGGAAACCCCTGTTGTGAGGAGATACACAGCTAAGATTGCTGAACCAAATAATAAGATGCTTATAATGAAAAGATTCTCAATACCAACCCAAGAACAGAAAAGGGCTTGGTTTAGGGGTTTTGTTTCTGTCCTTTTTCCCTCCTGCTCCCACTCCCAGTCTCTTGGATTGACTCTTAAATCCAGATAGCATGGGACATATTTTGAAGCCAACGTATTTGGAGAAAGCATCCTTTAAATAAGTCTCATAACCTGAAACCCAAAGGGGAAAAAAATTAGAAAGGAAAATATTCTCTCTAATTTTCCTTTTCAAAGCCAAACGTGACCCCCCACTAGCTTTACCCCCTCTCTTCCGTGCATCTGTTGATTGGAATTTTAAAATGAACTCAGGCAGAATATAAAGAATAATTATGATTTCAGGTAATCTTCTTGCTCTTAATGAAGGATAAAAGCCAATAGAGGAATCTGGCCTTTTAACTTTTTAAAAAGCATCTTAGTTTTGGGACTACAATTTTTTTGATATTGGAATGTGTGTGGGTGTGTAAATCCAAACGTGTATATTCCTGTGACCACAAAGTGTTTTAGAGAAGGGAATTTATCTCCACATCACATTTGTGTTCACTTGTATTAGAGGAAAAATAAATATAGATAAACACTTCAATGTATATAAAAGCAAAGAAGAGGAGAAAAAGGAATGAACATCCTGCCTAAGAGCTTGGTTTCAAGGATAACTTTCGTCTGTTTCACCCAGGTATGGCATAGAAGAGATGACGTCTGGGACAGTTCTGAACAAGGGGATAGGCCTTCTTGGCGAATGGGCATTTACTTTCCTTTGTCTGGAGTTGGGTATTTGTCATTCTTCAGACATTTCACACTTAACATCACTCTGGAAACTGAGGATGTTTGAGCAAAGTGCATGTGGGAGGGAGAGATGGGGACAGACACCAAACAATGTCTCAGTGCTACTTGTACAAATAAGAAGCGAAACTTCCTTCAAGATGAAAGCCTCCCCATAAGAGGAGGCATGAATACCGTGTTGGACACTACCAGCCCAGCTCCTGCCATGCCACATGGACTAAGGCACCATTTTATTTTTGTATATCTGAACCTAAACAGCTATAGTTGTTCTATGCACTTTCTGTGTCCCTATCACCTAGAGTAGTCTCAAGACTCATCCTGCTTGTCCCTCTTCCTCCACAGAGAAGCACATCTGTGTTCACACTACCTCATGAATTCTCTGCAGGCTAATAAACCGTTCTCTATGTAAGAGAGAAGTTTATACTTCAGTTAGCTAGGCAATACAGCACTGTGTGAGGATGACACCACAGGCATGGATCCCCCTTGGCCCTTGCACAGCATACAACACACCCTTGGAGAACCAACTCTTCCCACTCCTCTTCCCCCGCTAACCCAGTGCACATTGCCACTTTGTGCTTTATGGGGACACCATGGTAGCTGGTCACAGGGGTAAGATTCTGTCTCTGTGGTGGAAAATTGCCGCACAATGTGGGGAGGCGGTTTCCCATTAGATTGACAAATTGTTATATCAGGTAGGTGGCCTGGCTCTACTTGGCAGGGTGAGGTGTGGATGAAAGGGCACTGATGGATCACTTGGCCAAGCTGAAATGGCCAGTACCTCTAACAGGCACAGCAGCTTTCATATGTACTAGTGCACAGAGCGCTGTCATTCCTGGAGGATCCAGGGACTATATAGACATAGCCTTAGAGCATTAAACACAACTTTTCCAATACCATCCTTTTGGTCTTGACTGATGGAACACTTTTTAGAATCATTTCATCTGCCAGTCTCCAGAGAATTCAGCCACTTAGTTCCTTACACCAACGTACTCAAGTGTCTTGATTCAGATAATATATTTCTCTCTCTCATTTTCCTCTCAACATACCTTGGGGTACTTTCTGGTTACCACAGAGCTGGAAATCAGGTGTGCTCTGAACTGAAGCCACAGCTAACACATGCATCCCAGCAAGGGAACCATGCTTTGGAGTCTGCAAAATCCGCCTTTGGTCACTGTTTGGAAAGGTGGTGAGGTGCTGGAAAACCCAGGTGTCTCTGACATCCTGGAATCACCCAAGCACTACTGACCACGGAGAAAAAGCAAGGAAAAGTCCATTACACACTTCCCTATTTGCATGCCTGTAATAGCAGGATGCTGCCAGAACAGCAGCAATTAAAATATATTTGATTGGGAGCCTTCACACAATCAAATGGAATATGGGCAGGTCTTCAGCTACATAAGGAAAAAAGACAAAATGGTTGCTTGCCAGAGGAGGCAGAGAACATGTTGCAGGTGGTTTTCTCTGCTGCCTGTAGCTGGAGGAAGGATGCTTTGATGTGGAAGGGGAAGGCAGAGATACATACTGCAGCATTACAGAGAAACTCTGGTTGCCTTGCACAGCTTTGAATTTGAGCTGCCCACAGAAGACTGCCACAAAGGGTTTTACTGTGCTTTTCAGCAAAGCAAAAGGATTTCAATCCTCCTTAGAAAGGGGAAAAGCAAGAAAATCCTAAATTCAAAGCAGTAGTTTGACTTATGTCAGCACATATATTAAGCTTAGGAATGTCTTGGTTCTTTTTGCCTCTTACCTTTCTCTCTTCTCTTTAAGAACTGGGTTGGTATCAAAAAAATGGCAAAAGACAGTCTACACACACCAAATTCCTTCCTACCCTAGGAGAAGGGGGAAAACCCCTGAAGAAAGAGAATATGAGATTCAAATCTGGTGTTTCACTTTTACAAAGCTGCACTTAGAAACGGTTCCGATTCAGGGCTCTCATTCCTCCCTCCCTTTCCCTACAGCTGCACAATGTTTGCCTAATGGCTGTTACCAATCTTTGCTGTACCTGTTGCCATGGGCATAACACTTTGAGCTTTGCTCCATGTCTACCCATGTCTGCAGTAACCTTGCCAGCGCAGAAATCCTGCTGCAGCAATGCTAATGAGAGGTGTTTCCCTCCTGCCATGGTGAAAACCGATTTTAAAAGATCCCTTCTCTGGGAACGGGCTCATCCAGTAATGTTGTTGGGCGTGGATTGCTGAACAAGTTGAACAGGAAACCGGCGGTGTGATTATGCATCCAGTGGGCTAGCAATATATGGGAGGAACTGGTGTTTTATTTCTGTGTCTTACTGGTGTGAGACATGAGGCCATTCTTCCTGTTACCGGGTGAAATGTCATAATTTGTGTTCCATATGTTGGTGGCACTAACACAAGAGCTCTTGCAGATGAAAAAGACTGATCACAGAACTTAAATAAAAGCAAAGAGTTATAACAACTTCTCTCACAGCTGTGAAACTTGTGTGAGGTGATTGATCTCTTCCTTTCTCCCAGAGCTGACTTCTTCCCAAGTTGTTCGCTACACCCATCACCCCTTGCACACTCATACCCAAAGTGTACACACGTGCACAAGCACTCCTGCCTTCACACTGGGCCCCCGGGGTTACTGGCTGAGTTCTACCTCTTGATGAAGGCTGCACTCAGAACAGGCTTTACCCGCCTTTCCTGTTGCATGCTTCACTGCAGCACTGGCGGGGACCCGGGGCGCAAAGCTAAACCGAGAAGCAACGTTCAGGTGATCTCCAAGGCAATGCCTGGTGCACGTTACTGCTATAGCTCTGCCCTCAGAGCAAGACAAACAAAATTATGATACCCAAGTGCTCTATGAGTGATGCTTCTTTCACTTCATTCATTTTATTTGCTACCTTTTTGGAAAGCCTCCTCCCAGCCTCCCCGTGCAAGTGAGTGGAATAGATGCAGTCACAAACAATCGGTCCTCTGGGCCAGCAGGTACAGGGGTGCAGAAATGCCCTGATTTCCTTCTGCAGGCAAGCAGTGCTTCTGGTTCCACATGCAGGCAGACATCCAACACTGTTTTAAGACAGCAAATACATTGCAGCTGCCTTTGCTGCAAGGGACCACTAGACAGCCCCTGCTGCACTCTGCTGCGCTGCGTGGGAACTGCCAGAGCGGACAGGGGAGCCCAGTCCCGTCCTCTGCCCCATCCATGAAATAGCGGGAAGGAGACTACTCCATCTCTGCTCCTGCTTAATTACACGCTTCGCTAGCACCCATGAATCACAGTGCAGTGAGCAGGCAAGCCTGGTGTCCCCGATGTTGCCTCACCAGCAGCACATGGCATCCAACGTACCTTGGCCAGGGGCAGGACCGGGCCCTTCACCAGCTGGCAGGAAGCGCTCCCTGGTTAATCTGGGATTAGCGACAGCTGGATTCACACGTGAAACAGGCAGCAGAATAAAACCCTGTCTTTAAAGGGGGTCCTCTGGTTAACAGAGAAGCAAGCAGTCTGGTGAGAGGGCAGAGGGTGAGGATGGGAAAGAGCTCCTATTGAGGGGCATTCCCTCCACAGCCCCACGGCTGCAGGCAGCAACTCGGGGATAGGAGACCATAGTGCTGGTGGCACAGCCCTAGCCTGGCCACACACCTCCACAGCCCCAGCAGCCTGGGAGGTCAGCAGGATCAGGGCATCCTGGCCAGGTCCCTGCCTTTCCCCCTTCCCAGCACTGCTCAGCACTTGCTCAAGTCACACGGGCTGTGCAAGATGTTAGATGCCAGCCCAGCAATCCCACTCCTGTGGCTGGATGGCAGACCCCTGCCATCATGCCAGCCTGCCCTGGTGTCACCATCCTGTGGCAGATGGAAGGGATATATACAGACAGACAGACACACTGGCATGTACATGTGCAAGCACGTGTGCACTCATGGGGGAACAGGGCATCAGTCCAGCCCAGCTGAACACGAAGCTCGCGCTTACTTAGGAGGTGCCCTATCAGACAGATTTGATCAATACACCATTAGAGAATTTTTAGCACAAGCCACTAACTCTGCGAATGAAAAATCCACAGGATATTTTTTAATAAAAAAGCTCCGCTGCACAAGAATAGAACCTCTGCATTTGGATAAAGACCTTTTGGAACAATTTAGCCACAGACAGAGGCTAGCAAATGGCAGAGGGGTGGGTAGGGGGTCACAAAGGGAGGGTACAAAGATCTCTGTCTGGCAGTCAGTGGGTTGACTCCAGCCTCAGTTAGCCAAGCAGCCAAGGCTGGTCATTACCAGGTTGGCATTTGTTAGACTGCATGAGATAAGCAACGGTAGGTACTGCTGCGACCTCCAGAGTTTCTCTTGGTTGTTTCTCAGAATGGTTCAAGGAGAGCCACATCTTACCCTCAGGGACAATGTGGCCCGAGACAGATCCAAGCACTAGCACAGGATGGTGAAAGCAGACTGCTGGCAATGCTGTCCTCGCTTTGCACAGACAGACAAGGTTATCCTGTATTTCTGGAACACGGCATCTGCCCCCATGACTGTATTTACTTTCTGAAAAGGGGAAAAGAATCTGGATTCACTCCAGCACAGCAATTTATAACAGAGGTGCCATTTGCATGGATGCTCCTACTCATATCCTGCTAGAGCTTTGCTCACCTGAGTTGAAAAGCCACACAAACTCCCAGGCTAGTGAAAGAGACACTTTCAGATATAAAAAAGAAAAGATACCTGCTCAAACCAGAGGTGCTATAAAACATACCCATTCCTGCTTTTTTGTAATTGCCCTGCCACTATCAAATGTGCAAGCAGGGTCAGCACTTCAGATGAGTTCTGAGGTCTCTTTCTCCAGTGCTGAATGTACTATCATCAGTGCCTCACAGAAGAGTACCTCCTACTGGGTTACTTTATGCGTATACAGAAAATTATGTATCAATCTATATGTATAAAACTAAAATATCGGTATCGCTGCTTCTTAGACTGCACTAAATATATACAAATTATCAAAATACTCATATAGCTAAAGAGCTGTTGTTTTATCCTTGGAGCTAGTCACCTTTATAAAGAGCTTTTCATATAGCAGCGAAAAATAGACACTGTGGAGGGCAGACAAAATACCACAAGTACGGAGCAGAGTGGGGGAGCTGCAAATGAAAGGACGGCACAGGAAAGAGGTGCATTAAAGATTCCTCGTCCCTGCTGCAAACAGGGATGGCTGATCTCTTTTTTGCTATACTGTCATGCTCTATTTTCTATCCCTTTATGGCGGATGGGAGGTGAGGTTTTAAAGCCTGCCAAGAATGCATCCATCCCTGATCCCCTGGGTGAACAGCACCATAGATGGAATGAGCTTTCTCCAAGCATCCTCCCACCCCCAGATCCTCTCCTCCCCCTTGTAATCCAGGCTCGAGTACCATCATTTTCATATCAGTACTAATTACATTAATTATTCTCCTCAGTATAAAACTCATTAAGCTGGAATTTATGGTTCATTAACTCAGAGCCAGAGTTCTTCCTCAGTGCAGTGGTGTGGGGCCAGGATTATTTGTGTCCTGGCTGGGGGCAGGCTCTAATCCATGTCCCTTGGCCACACTCAGCATCCCTTATTGAAGTGTGAAGAAAGTTGTGTGTGCTTCTACAAGGGGACCACACTAGGCAGGGACAGTGTCTCTGAACCTCAGGAGGACTGGAAAGGTCAACACCTCTGGTGCAGGGCCAGTGTGAAACGCGTTTTGTTACAGCTCAGAGAAGATCAGGTGTGCTTAGCAGAGTGAAAGCAGCCCAGGGAATACTTGCAGGTGGGCTACATGCCAGGGTGGATCAGGACTGAAAAGAACATGCTTGGTGGTGTGAGGCAAAATTTGTACTACTGCTCAGAAGATCTGGCTTCAAGTCTGATGCAGAGTTGTTGTGATGAGATGCTTCTCCAAAAAGACATCACGCCTACTTTCTAATCCCTCCCTAAACGTGCCAGGGACTGGAAAGGCCACCCTGCCTTTTCCTTCCGGGTAAGAATAATGGTATCCCAGCGGTCTGTTCTCCATATGCTTTTTCTCAGGGCAGAGGGCCAAGCCAGCTCTAAAGTCCCACCTAATCTCTGTGTGGACTCCCTGTGACTCAACAGTAAAGCTATGATGAGCACTTCCATGGAGAGTGGTGGTAAGAGAGGAGCCCTCACCGTATCTCCCAGAGACACCTCTCTAACTAGTGAGCACATGCTTCGGAAAGGCCTCCCAACCTCCCAGGCTGCCACAGGAGGTGGAAGTGACAGGCAGGCTGACCTCCTAATGGACCCGAGTGACAGAGAATCCATTTCCTGAGTGCAGTGCCTCCTTCACAGTGCTCAGGTTTCTAACGCACTCCCTAATTACTGTAATTAAGCAGTCACGCTGAGTGATGTTAGACAGAGGGTTCAGAGTCATTACAGACCTGCAGAAGATTAAACCAGCCCTGGCTTCAGCATCTAAGCTCTTCTTGGTGATGGTTATGATGAAGATTAGAGTAGAAAACAGAGCTTTACGACATGGGGTCATGTCATTTGTCACGGCTCTTGGGTCTGCCCTTGTCAAACATGGCCAGCACAGGAGGGGACACAGCACTGGTATGTCCATTCCTAGGGACCTCTGCATCCCTCTGACTCCCAGAGATGGACAACTGTCCTGAGCTGTCCTGAAGCTCTAGAAAGGAAAGATCATTGTGATGGGCACAGAGATGACAGTGATGCTCAATGCCTACATGTCTACTTTGTCATTTGTCAAGCAAGTGAAAACTCCTGTGGAGCAGAGGGGAGTCTAATTTCACATTATTTGCTTGGTTTTCACCACTTTCTCTCCCTTTGGGTCCCCTTTGGCTAGGAGGTCTGAGGTTAGTCTGCAGCCATGCACATCAACACCATGGCGATGAGGGAGTTTAAAATTGTCTCCCTTTGGTTTTATACACCAGCCTGATTAGTTGAGAAATGACCTTCCCTAAGGTGCTTACTGACAATAGCAGAGGACTAGACTGGAGACAACCTTTTTAATCTCACAGCTGTATTCCTTCCCTCTTCAACTCTTTTCTTCCCTTGAGGGCACTCTGTGTTGCAGACCTACTTCTACATAGTGGAACACACGTAGTGAGACACACTGTGGACAAGAGACAACAGCTCAGTTCATACACAAATGGCATCTAATTCATTTTTTTTGTGAATGTGAAAATCAATACTGTTTACAGAATCCACAAAGGCTGTTCAATTGGTCAGTGTTCTTGTAAAGTTCATTTCTGGCTGCCAAAAGATCCTTTCAAGAGGTGATTCTATACGCTGAATAAGGAGAATAATGATCCCTATTTCTCTAATGAACCCTGAGAAGTCTCCAGGCTTCTACCCCTGCCCCCAGTAGGGCGAAAGTGTTTCTTAGTAGCCAGCTTTATGGGATAGACTGTCTTTTCTTGGAATTTTGCCTGGCTAGTCAAATTCTGGTGCTTGGTTTTGCTCCAGTTAAGGTGGAAGTGTCTTCTTACACATGCAAGAACATGTATTTCTTCAGCAGATGTTAAACGATTTCAGCTCTATTTGTGCTTGCAAATTCTGTGGGTGTAACAATAAACCCCAAGTCTGGTCTGTCCCAGAGCATCAGAGCTCCACAGTTTTTTGCAGTTTCCTATGCCTCTAATTTTATCTCTAGCGAGTATCTTCAAAACAGTGCTTGATCTCTTCGTCCTGCTCATTCTGCCTGTGCTAGGAACAATTCCAGCCCCGTGGTCAGCTGGTCCAGTGATAGCTTCTTTCCATCTGGGGATGTTCCAGGGTCTTGTACAGCTGTTGACTACTTTTCCATTTCCATCTGTTTATCTACTCAATGAGTCATCAGTTCAGTCTGCAATTTCCAGTATGGCTCTCATGATGTAGTTACATGGCAACACCACCTGGAGCTGTTGAACAAGAGGCTTTAGCAGACCAGGAAATCCAGGCTGAGGTCTCCAATTTGCAACTGCTCTTTTTTTAGCGTTCACCTTCTAAAACCTATGAAATTGTTACTAATATTCCATCCCTGCTTATTGATGATGAACCAGCTAGAGTGTGATTGCTTGTTATATCTCAGGGCCTACTGATAAATGTTGCTGTTAAGCTGGCCATTTTCCAGTTGTCAGAGCCTTAGTACCAGAAAACCTTTTCCTTCTCCCTAAAAAAAAGAGTCTAAGACTTTAAAATTGAGATTAGTTTTACCTTTTCCTCTCTTTCCTGTACAGTCTACAGTCGAAATAGATGGCTGTTGGCTAGAGCAAATACAATCCACACTTTTTACAACTGTTTCTGTTGCTCTGTTTGTTCTCTACCCTGTGGATTAAACTGATGTATAGCACATTCCTCTGGATCTACACCCATTCCAAATTGGGTCATGATGTCCTGGGAGGGCATTCAGTTACACAAAAACAGCTCAGCTGCACCTTGTTGAGCATTTCAGGGCTTTTCTGAATACTTTCAGCTCTTCCATAGCTGTATGGAATAGAAATGCTTCCTGAGCTTAATTGCACTACACCCCTTTCTCGGAGGGTAACAGCCTCCAGGATCAGGCACAGCCCTGGGGCACGAGCTCCAGCCCAGCTTCTCATTCCCTCTTCAGGAGCAGTAGGTGAAAAGAGGCAGCTGATCATCCTCTGTGCTAGTATGAAAGACCTGTCTTGTCTTTTCATCACCAGCAGTGACAGAGCCCCTGGACCACCAACTTTTCACCTGCTGGACCCCAGGGGAAAGCAGGGCAGTCAGTGTAAGCAGGACGAAACAAAAGGAACGCTTGCATTTGAGTATCTCACAGGAAGAAATTTGTTTCTCTGCAGGGTATAAAAAACAGCAAAGAAACTTCATGGTAAATCCAGAGTCCAAATTAATCCTTTTTCTGTTTGGGTTTTTTTCCTCCCTTTTTGGAGAAAGGTTTTCTTTTTTTTTTTTTTTTTTTTTTTTTTTTTTTTTCTTTTTTTTTCTTTTTTTTTTTTTTTTTCACAAAATGCTACAAATACAGTCACAGAACTCCACAGAAGTTTTAGAAATTTTTTGAGCATTGGATTCTTCTGTTCCTATTTGCTCTGCTAATTATCCTTTTAGCTTGCTTTTTTCCTATTTTCACAGATCTCTTGGTTTATTTATATCTACCTATCTATAATGATTTCAGAACCATTACTCACAGCAGCACCAGGAAACATTACATTTCCCAATTTACAATTGCAATTATGATATCCGTCAGAAACAAATGCAGCTGCCTTTAATTTTAAGCAATATTTTGATCATCATAATTAAAAAAAGAACTTACAGCATGCACACATTAGAGAAATTAATATAATTTCCTGGCATGCAAAGTAGTGGTCGCTGGAAAAGAGATTTGGGGGGAGAATTAACCCTTTGGATTGCTTTCACCACTCTTCAAGGCACATTGAAAGCCTTAATGATACTGTTTTTAAGAGTTAACTTGACTGAAAAATTTAATACGTGAGTTCTTTGTCCTTCAACTTTCTTATTCTCCTCTTTTTCTCTTTCTGAAATTGCTAGTTATTAAAGTATTTGTGTGCAAACAAGAACATTTTCCTGTCACTGTTCATTTCAGCTTGCATGTTTGAATGTGCGGCGACAGATGAAATCCAGTTGGTGATATTATAATCATTCCCACAATTGCATATTACAAACTCAATAACAAACAGTGGCAGATCCTGGATCTTGTATGTTTGTGCTTTACAGGAAAGAGTGCAAGTCTGAATTAATGGCATAAAAGCATCTTTGAGCAAAGCAAGGATTCAGGTGAACAGCCATAGAATATCCATTTCACGAAAAACGGTGCTCATTCAATTAATTTTAATGTGCTGTCTTAGTCATGAAAGGTGAGAGTTTGACTTGTTGTCTTAGAGGCAAGGGATGCACCTACACATGACTCATTGCTGTATTATTTGCTTGCTATTTTGAACTCCCCTCTCAGGACTCGATAACTGCTCAGCCCAGTGCAGCAGCATGGCATAAACCCCTGAACCTTTGAACCTTTGAAAAAGGGGGGTTGAAGGGCAGATTCAGGCAGCCTCCCTCCTTCCGCAGCCTCCCTCCTTCCACAGCCCATAGGTCAGCAGGTTCCACCACTCACAGCCACCTTCCCCTCTGCCAGGAGGTAAAGCCGCACAGTTGGACCTCACCATCACACAGGTTAAGACACTGCAGAAATTCCAAACTGGAGCACACAGTCAAGCTGAGCCCAGAGCTCCATCTCAAAGCTGCTGGCACTGAACACTCTGAGTCTAGCTCTCAGCTTGCTCTTGCTCATTGGACTTCTAGGGAATTACTCTAAATTTACATTTACACCAAAGGAAGATGCAGTCAGGCTTAGCTTTCTCCCCGAGATGCAGGCTGATGCACATGACATATCACACAGTGTTCAAACTTCCAGACAAGGATGAAATCTGAGATTCCCTCTTCACAGACTACCCCTGCTCTGGAGACCTCCCAATACTTGTAATGTGCTCGTGTCTCATTCTGTTGAGCTGTGTCCCCACAAAGCGTTTTTAACCACTGGATGCTTTTCTCAGCTGGGAGCTTGTTCTTCAGTAGTGAAACGTTTGCCAAATTTGATCAAGTCTGGGGTTTATCCAGCTTACCATCCTTTCTGAGACTATGCCTATGTCATGCCAAAAAAAACCCCAAAACCACCAATAGCTGGCCTTAAGGTGCAAAGTTCCACTGAAAGCCTTGTATTAACTGCAAATCTAGCCTGACGCTGACTAGCTTGACCCACTGCATTGGGCTCAAAGGGTGGAGGAAAGGTGTCAAAAGTTCTGCTGTTCGTGGACAGAATGAGGTTTTTGCATTTGATCATTGTTTGTACTGCGACAGGCCCTGTCTGCTGGGTGCTACACCAGGTAGGATGTGTCCCTGTTCTGAAATTCATGCAGCCTAACTAGACAAAATGTTGGAGAAGGGAAGAGCTTTGAGCCTGACTAAATGGGCTGATTGATGATCCCATGTGATCACATCACGGTGATATGGAACTGCCTTTGCATCCCCCATGATCCAGCCTAAACCTCCAGCACTGAGCATTTGATCACAGCGTCTTTTGTGAGCTGGAAAAACCTGAATGCGTTCACAAGCACCAGCAGTACAGTCAGAGCAAAACAAAGCAAAGAGCACCAAGTGGTGCCCAGGGAAATGGATCTAACGACCGGAGGGGTGTAACAGAGCAGATGGCATTGAGCAGATGTCCATTGGTGTCTGCTAAGGTTTATACCCTCTCTGAAGGACCTGCGTGGCTGAGCAAGACTGGCCAGAAGGATGAGCACTCCTTACACGTCCCCAGCCAGTGGACATAGTGCTAACAGGCCTTGTGCCTTGCCCGCAAACACATCCCCTGGCATGCCCTGCTGCTCCCAAATCACTCATAGCAGCCTGCCTTTTGTTCTGTGTGAATAACTCTTCTGCATTGGCAAAACAAGCACACACAAACTGCGACTACACGGGAGATGATGGGTGCTTGAGTATGGCATCAGACTAGCTGGGGGAGAGCAGTCTGATGCCAAACTAAATGATCTCATCATAATTCCCTCCACTCTGCTTCCTATCTCTGCGAGGGTCTGAGATCTGATAACTCGTCTGGCCACAGATTTCTATCAGGTGCAAGATGATTTTGAGATAATTTGATATCTGTCAGTAACAGGTCAGGAAGACAAGAGCCATTTTTTCCCCCTTTAAGCAGAAGAACATATAGCTACAAGTGGAAAGAGACAATCCTATTTCAAACAGAAAACATAAGCGTGAGAGAGGAAGAACTGACTTTTATGATTTTTCCTTCAGGTTGGCACCTCATTGTACTGGCTAGTGTGATCACATTCTTAATTTCAATCGCAAAAGGTCAGTTCAGTTAAAGAAAATCAAGCTGAAGCCAGTCCTCTGCACATCAGTGCTTGGAGCACGGAGCAATAATCACTCCCTGATCAGAACTTGTTTGCCATTATCTGCCTGGTGTTGGTCTATGATATATGAAGCAATTTTGGCTGCGACAGTTCTGTTCTGTGTGCATGCAGCTCCTTCCTGGTAAAAACTGTACAGGATTGGGCTTTTTTTTTTCTTGTGCTTTCTTTTTTTCCTTCCCAAGGAGCAATATTTTAAACTAAAAGGAGTTTTCAAACTGTAGTCACCATCATTCATCTTTACAGTCTCGAGGTACGAACAATCTCTTCATTAGACACTGAATTTTTCTCCATTACAGCACTATCTGAATGCATTTATTCGGTCATTTATTAGAAGCCACTTGATGGGGTGCAGGGAAGGAGAGAACTAAATTAAAGCAAAAGGGTCGTGTGTGTATGCACGCTTTTATATTGTAAGTGGAGAAGTCTATAAAAACATCCAAACTTAATAACAACCATAGCTCTGTAACTCAGACAAATACGCAGTGGAAACATTCCGCTTGCTGCAATGATAGGGAGGGAGGTAACAGGAAAACAGGGGACTGTCATCAAACCTCCTCTGCCAGTGGTGAGAGCCCACGGACTGGGGAAGAGTGATTTCTTTTTAAATGTTGCAATCAGCGTCAAATGCTTTGTTCACAGATAGCACCGGCAGCTGCTTTGTCTGTCTAAGGACATGATTGTCTTGTTGGCTCTCCTTTGTTTTGAAAGATCTGCAGGAAGACGGGATTGAAGTGTAACAGAGACAGACGGGTTTGATCATGCCAAGCCTGTGCTTTTAGGATTCCCTAGGCCTGTCCTGTGCTTTATGTTTTAATAATGCCTCAGGGCCATCTGATCAGAGGCTGACTGTATAAATTCAGCACCCATTCACTGCACACACCAAGACCATATGCATACGTAATGGGCAGACTAGACACCTCAGCTGGCCTTTCACCAAGTAATCATGCATGTGCAGGTTAAATCCCCTCCTGAATCTAAGGGAGCAGAAGTGGTTTACTCATGTCAGAAAACAAAACAGAGGAGATCCTGAATGGAAATACGAGGCACTATCAAGTTAATGTTTGGCATTTCACACTGGTCCTTTATGGACAGATCTTGTTTTTTTCTTTTTTTCGCAAGCAAGTAGCAGACCAATCCTCTTGGCTGGGTGAGCTCGCTTCACAAATCAGACTGTGGTAAAGACAGAAAACAAGATCTTGTCCTCTCACAGCACAGACACACACAATATGGCAAATACATATTCCCCCTTCTGCACCGTACTCAGAGAATCATAGAATTATTTTGGATGGCACAGACCCCTAAAGTTCGAGTCCAGTCATTAACCTGAAACCACCACATCCACCACCAAACCATTAATATCCTCCATGCCTAGCTTTCACCCACACGTCCTTCGCAGCTCTTCTGCACCTTGTATTTCTTCTCTTGGATATAGACTCACATCAGTGATGCCCATTTCCCCCCATTGCATGAATTCAGCACTTCACAACTGTGTTGACAGAGCTGTGCTCTAAAAAGAGAGAGAACACATCAGGGGCTGCGTACGACCAGAGTAAGACCACCGTCTTTACACCCAGCATTGTCCTTGGAGCATGTCTGATGAGGTAAAAAGCCTCTCTCCATTTCTGTGCATGTCACGGCATTATTCGCAAGTTAGTTCTACCAGGAAGCCTGTGATGCTGCTAATTTCAGGGATATAGCTGATTCTGGGTTTATTTTGTTTCCCTTCTCTCACTTTTATTAAAAAAGACAAGTCTTTCCTGCATATTCCAGAAGGCTGATGTGTGTCCTCAGAGGAGATTTGCAAAAACTACATCAAAAAAGGGGCTATTTCCATCCAAATACTCTTAAAAATTTAACAAAACAACACAACAGCTCATAGCTCAACAGGAGCATTTAGTCTTTTGTGCTTAATTTCCACTGTGAATCTTTCCCTCAGAAGTGTGCTCATGTAGCAAATGCACGGTGAAAATGCCAGACTGAAAAACAAATGCATGCAGGCATTTGGCCTATCCAAAAGATACCAGGACATAAAGCAGGATTACGATCCCAGAATACAATAAAAAGAGATAAAAAATTCAGAAGAGATCAAAGTAATTTCAGAAGCAAATGAAACATTTACATGGGAATCATGCCTTATAAATAGAAACACAGCAAATGGTATTAGCCTGTATTATTGACAAGTGGTCTAAGGCCAGATACGTCTCTGAAACTTATTTAGGTGCATCCTGAGAGCTAAAACAGGGCCAGCTAGAATAGGAAAACTGAGCTGGGTAGGTCACCTCAGGTCCCCAGTGATTTGTGAATGAGCTGTCAGTAGGTCACTGAATAGTTGGGAAGTGGCAGCTTACAATCAAATCAGTATTTGTAGTTATTTGTTTAGTTGGTCTTCAGGTGAATAGTCATGAGAAGGCCCTTTGTGGCCTAGAACTTGACAGATGCTGGGTTGGGGAGATTTTTAGCTCTTGCTGACTTGAAGTCCTTTGTGTGATAGGCACCCCAATCGAGCTAAAGCAACGCTTCCCTGCTATGGCTCATGGATGCCACACTGGAGACAGGGAGCTACAGTCTGGGCTAGGAGAAAATAACATGATTTCATGGTGTAAATTAAAGAAACAGCTGTTCAAATTACATGGGTGAATAAAGCATAAGCAGTTGGAGATGAAAATACTAATACAACTATCTTTCAGCCCTTCCTTCAGGATCTCTGAGCAAATGGAAGGGTAGGCATTCTCCTTTTTAGAGGTCAGAAACAAATGAACAGAGGAAAAGAAATAGCTTGACCCTGAATCAGTGGCCACAGTAAAGGAGGAATCCAGAGTCTTGCCTCTGTGTGGAAAGAGGAAAAGACAAGAAAGAAACCAGGCACCCAAGACAAAAGAAACTAAAGTCCTTGGAGGAACTTTCTCAAGAGCAGCTCTGTGCTGAGGTCACTGCTGCTCTAACAATAGCAGAGGGGCTGAGGGCCACGGGTTTAAGAGGTCCTCAGCCCATTGCTCACTTTGGGCTGCAGTATCTATGCATAGAAAGGGCCTGCTTAAAATTGATGGATGAAGGGTCTGTTGGCAGTGAGAGCTGAGCCTCTGAAACAAAGCCTTTTGACAAAGTCTTTAACTAGATTCAGTGCCTTATCGCCAGCGTGGACGCTTGAGATATTTCCCCACCTGAGTTAGAATCGGCCCCAGAAGACAGACAAAGGGAAAAAAAATATCTCAACCCCAAACCAAGCTGTGATCAATTCTAATTTGCCTGGGACATGATACATTTTTTTGTCTCACCTGACACAGTCTCAGAGAAGCAATTTTTTAATGTCACAGATCATGACCTCCACCTCTCCTGTCTGCTTTCAGGATTCTTCCCTGCCCAGGCCAGGAAATGAGACTGCCAATGAAGAAGGTGCAGCAGCCCTTGGGAGATGGTTTCACTTTAATGCCCAGCATGTTCAGCTTTGGATCTTCTATTGAAATAGAGGGAATTTGTTAAGCTGATGAGGGAAGGCTGCAGTAGAGAAACACAATAGCAGAGTGGGATTAGGCCTGGAGTAAGTGTCTGTACTTTGGAGGATTAATGAGAAAACTGCAATGGATTTTACATGGTGAAAAGGATTCACTGAATGCTTTAGGTGAAATGAAATTAGTCCCACTCACGCTCTCTGAGCCCTCAAGCAAGAGAAGAGACTGGAACCTGCCCATCATCTGTAATAACCAGATCCCCTCCAGCTGCTCTCCTTTATGGAAAATTCCAGTGTAACACTGCTGGCCATTTATTTCCATTTACTATGGCAACCCATACTCTCTCTCTGGACAGGGTCTCTCCTAATGGGCAATGGGACACTGCCAGGACCTATCTAGCCAGCTGTTGATATCTCTGCTGGCTGTATCAGCTGGACTCCTTTTTGTGGCTCAGGCCAGCAGGACTGGTATAGGTATGGTCCTGGAGCCAGCAAGAGAACAGAAGCACTGGCCTGGTGCACACTAGGAGAAGAATCCCAGGCGTGAAAGGCTCTTCTCCCCATTTCTACTGCCTGCTCATGGACTATGAGTTCCCTTGAGTGGCCTGGATTTCTTATGGGCATGGGGCAAGTCTATCGAAGCCAACTCTGTGTCCACACAGGAGGCCAGGGACTCACAGGTCCCTGAGGTAGAGAGTGAAGAGAAAAATTAGCCTCAGAAATTCTAGATACTCAAAATATTTACAGGAGAAAAGACCAGGAAGGACAGACATTGAAATGAAGAGGGAAAGGGAAAAAGGAAAAAGAGTTCTTTAACAAGTCGGTTTTTCAGGTGAAGCTAGACAGAGTAAATAAGCATGTGAACAGATGAAATCTTCCCAGAGCAACACTGACACAGGAGAGTTACTAGAGAAGGGTTGCCCAGCTCCCAGAGTGAAAGGACAGACCAGAAAAGGGGGGCTTGTTGATGCTGGAGCATTTATGTTGTGTATAGCTGATGCTCCTGGATACACAGAAGGGATGTTAAGAGCAGCTTGGGCTGGCTCATGCCTCCAGTGTGTTGCCTTCCAGTCCATCATTCTTTCTAATTAGGCACCTCTGACACACAATTAATCCTATTTGCCTTCAGGCTTTTTTATCTTTCCTTCTGCTTTTATCAGACAGGGAATTAGACTCTGTTAGTATGTAAAGTGCATTGCATGGACCTGGCTTTTCATAGGGATTTGGTGACTTTAAAGAAGGCAGTGTCTAACCCATGATCTTAAAAGTTTCTTATGAGTAATTAATTTCTTTCTCTTCTCTTCTTTTTCTAATCACAGTGCTTATTTGCCTATGCTCATACAAGCAAAAAGGCAAAGATGTGAGAGTGGGACACAACTCAACTCAACGCTGCACTACCCAGTAAATCTGAGCTCTCAGTCTGCTCTCCTCAGCTCCCATCAGCTACTCTCAGCACCTATCTCAGCCCCACTGTCCCCATCCTGAATTTGCCCCCCATCCCAGGCTTTACTTGCAAAGTCCACAGTCCCACTAGTGCCTCTGGGACAACTGCACAGCAGGTCCAGCCTTGGGTCTGCTTCTTCTCCCAATAAATACTCTCACGCTTTAATCTTCCCCACTCGTTCCCCCAGCACTGATGTCCCCTTCAAACTGCCTTTCCCAAGTCCCACTCTTGCTGTCCTGGGGGTGTGCCAGCAAAGGCAGCCCCCTAAGAGCCACCTTGTGAACCCTCAGCTGTGTTTCTGGCTTGTCTTGCGCGCTCTCTAGTCAAAATGCAACATGACGGCTGATGCCCCCCGTCATCAGGAAGTTAATAAAATAATGTTAATGAAATACCCTCTCCACTCCATGCATTGCAGTGCAGGCAGCAGTGGCCGCCACACTAACTATTTATCACTGTCAAGGTCCCCTGCAGCCTAAAACCAATTCCAAACCCAAATGAAGAAGGTTTGGCTCTACCCAGAGTGTAATCTGCCTGTCATTTCTAATACATATTCCTTTGCCTTAAGTGATGAATTGCAGGGGCTGCCAAGGCTGAAGGGTTATGAACCACTGAGAAATGAAGTGCTCCATATCCTGCACAGCTCACTTCAGCCAGTGATGGCCCACCTAACATACTACTCCTCTTTTCACTCTTACTCTGCTTAGACACCACAAAGCTGAACTTTCAGGGCACAACTTCTCTCTACCGGGAAAGGAGGTGGGGACTGAGACTTTTGATTGCCCCAGGCTTTTCCACCCTTTTTCACACCCTGAAAGGATTAGTTTCACCCATCTCCAAGCATGAGAAAGAAAAAAAGGAAAAAATAGTGCTGGTGCTGAACTCATGGCATGAGCTTCTGGGCAATGAGACACGGTTAAATCTCACTCCTTCCTGGGATTTCCACATGAGGTGCCTTCCTTATAACTAAGAAAGAAGGAAAGTCTTTCTTCCCTACGGGAACGTAAAGATGAACTACAGGTAAGCTCTAGTGGCCACTGAACTCAATACTTCTCCTCATGGACTAGGTCAGAGGCAGAATAAAGCTTCAACACAGCCCAGCGCCTTATTTTGTGAACAGGGAATAGGGATACTTTCCCTTCTCTTAGACAGTAAGTTCCCTCCCACACATATGCATCCTTCCTGGCCCTTCTCTTCACCAGCCCAATACCCTTCCAAACACATCTGCAGCCACACCTTCAGCCATGGTTTTTGTTGTTGAGAACAGAGATGAGAAACTGCACACAGAGTTAACGAGTGTTATACACTTCTTGAGGAAATGAAGAATCAGGAAAAGGTCATACTGCTCACCCTCCCTGTTACCATTCAGCAAGAGCTGTCTTCCCCAGTCAGCCCTGTTCCCAGCCCTCCTCACAGCCACCCTGGAGATCAGGCCTGTTAGTCCCTCTTTGTACTAATGTTTGTTTGATTCCTGTAAAACAACGATTAACAAGACACTTCTGACTTAGCAGGTACTGCAGAAAGCTGCACCTTTTCCACGAGCTTCCTATGCTGCCTTTTATATATCAAACTGAAATGTAATTATCTTCACGGTGCAGGGTGTAAATCAGGGTGTGTGTCAAGACGATTTCCTTCAGGGTTTTATTTTATTGCGTAATAATATTTGACACAGGGCTTAAAGGTGCTGTTACCTGCCTAATCGTGTGAAACAATTTCATGTGCAAACAGCTGGTAAGTGTGAAAACTACCATAAACCAGCTCCAGGGAATGTTCTGCTTCCCTGCGCTAGAAATCCTTACCGGAAAATACCCCCTGGCTCTGCAGTTTCCCCATCAGAGAAAGCAGGCTGGAGAAATTGCTTTGCTCTCCTGGTGCCATGCTCACAGAGAAACCAGCCTGTTTTCACACGGTGGGTGCCTGTGTGCTCCATGCCTCCCCCGCTTCTCTCCCGATGTGCAGAGGGAAGCGAGGAATCGGGGTCTCCATCTGTGTTAAGCCCCTCAGGCCGGAAGGGATGAAGTTAATTTGGAAGGGGGGCTGACTGGATGTATTATCTAAGAGAGGGAACCATCTGTAACCAGGGATGCTTCTTCAGCCTAATCTCTCACAGTCAAATAATCTGGGAGGGAGGCATTGAGGGTAAATACACTGAATTCTCCCTCTGAGCTGGCTCTCAAGTCAGATGTGTTCAAAGTATCCCACAAACCAGGGTCTCCCCTCAAAGAAGGCAAGCTGCTTTGAGCAGGAGTCTGCTACCTGCCCATTGCTGGCTCCCTGGAGTCACAGCCACTGCCCACCAGCAGGACCAACAGCAGCAAGGATTCCAGGGCACGCTACAGATGGTGTTACATCAGTACCTAACACTTTTGGCTCTCACCCTGCTCAGGTACAGACTTTCGCATTCAGCCTCTCTCAATATCCAGCTTCTGGACTTGGTGTTTCGAGTCCTTGCACTACACACACACACAGATATCCTTAGTCCTGCAAAAGCACTGCACACCTTAGCTCCTGCGGGCTGCAGGGACGTGTGCAGGCAGTCCACGGGGGCTCATGCAAAACCTCTGGGTGCTGGGAGATAGATTGGGCTGAGCTGCTTCCCTGAATGGTAAAATACTTCACACAGGGATGTTCAGGAACACGGAGATGAATCAAATCCAGACATGAAACCAGTACGCATACACTGGAGCAGGTAGCTGTTCTTCCGCAGGAGTGAAGCAGGCAAAGATACACAAAGATGAGCTCCTGCTCGCTTTCCACGCAAGGTGCACTTTTGGAAGCAGGAGGAGCACAGCTTTGTGTCTCTGCTGCAGCAAAGCCATGAGTACCCAGAGAAAAGCAAATGGAGTGCAGAGCAGGAAGGGAAGATTTGAACAGCCCTCCTCTGCTTGTCCTTAGCACAAATGGAGACCTCGGAATCTGCCTTAGGGAGAGGGTGAAGGAGCTAGAGGCAGAGATGGCAATCTTGGAACAATAGTGGTTATTTATAAAGCTTTTTTTTTTGTGTGTGCATTGCAGATCGTAGCCAAGAGGCATCTGCCTGAGGTCTGAATTAGTCAGAATGGGGTTGGGAGGGAAGGTGGGCAGCTGCTTGAAATCACCAGTCTCCGAGTCACTATTTTTCTCTCCTCGGGGTAGCTGGCATTGTCAATGATGGTTTAACCTACTTACGATAATAATCCCTGTAATAAAGGCATTTTTAAAATCTCATAGCCCAAATGACTGTGTGGAGGGGTATGGGAGCTGCTGTGTGGGAAGGCTCTCTGTGTGGCTTGCCAGTGAAGAGTGGTGAGCCAGCTATATGCTGTAATTTCTTTAACTCGCTCCCAGACCACTACCCCCCACAAGGCAAGAGAATTCCTTTCCAGGAAGGGAGTTGGCAGGGACTGTCCCTTCCCCCCTAAAAAAGATCTCCTCCCTGTGGATTAAGGCATTTCACATGTGGAGTGATATTAGATCATCTAGGTTTCTGATGCATTCTGAAAAATCAAATGCCTCTAATCCTGCCCACCATCTGGCCCAAACCCCTCGCCAGCTGGTAGGTTTCCTTTTGCACACCCAGCAATCTCCGTGCCAAGACCCGTGCCCTGGTGTCGCAGCGACTGTAGCAGTGCAGAACGATGTGTCTGAGGCAGAAGCTGCTGCTCCAGGTGCCAAGGCAGGCAGACGTGGTGGCAAAGGTGGTGCCCTGGGGCCAGCTGCTTTGCAGGTTCATCAGCCTGATCCTGAGGCAAGTCCCTGAGGTGAGCAGAGATTCCTGAGCAGGCAAAAACCATTCTGACACTGGGACCGGGACCAGTAACACTGCACCAACACAGCAGCAGTACTGTCCTCTGGGACAGCTACACTGCTTTGGGACCGAGCTGTACAAACATACAGGTGGCTGTGGACCTTCAGCAGGTTTGTGCCAGTGCCATCCTGAGTAGAAAGACCAAAGCCTGCAAGTCTCCCAGCTGTCTGAATTGCACAGAGATCCTTTAGAGGCCACAGAAAGAGCTGGTCTTGATATTTATCTGTGTTTTCTTTCCGCTCCTCAGTACAAAGCCCTTGTCTTCCCCCCTCCCTTGGCTTTCAAGATTTTCAAGACTTTTCCTTCTGCAGAACATGAATGTCCAGCAGCCTGTAGCTCACCGTCACACTTCCTAACCCCACTTAATGAGGTGCAGACCTTGCTGTTTCTCTGACTTCAGCTTTGATAGGGTCTTGGCTAAATCCTTCCCTGCTCACCCACTTGAGAATATGTGGATGCTGAACTCAGCTCAGTGCAGTGGCCGGCACATTGGCTGGCCAGGTGAGCAGGCATCAGAACAAGTGGGCTGGAACCTGCTCTCCCAGAGCTTTTCCTCAGGCTGGGGAGACAAGAGCTTTTTGTGTATTTACCAGCTATCTGCTTACTGAGTCACTGAGAACAGCATGACATGAGATGTACTGGAGGTGCACTGAACAGCAGGATAGAAAGAGAGGGCTGGCAGTGGATGGCAATGAAAGCTAGCAAGATAGTGTATGGCTATAGGCAGGTAGTCAGGGGAGAGACTGAGGTCTGTATTATTTCCTCCATGTACACACATGAGCTCCCTGTGGCTCAGCATGCCGTTAACAGGGGTGTCGACAGTGCTTCCCATGTCTCACCTGTAGACTTCTCCCCAGGGTTGCCTCAGTTGGCAAGGAGAGCCTAAAGCACTAAGGAAGAGTTGCCATTTCCTGTAAGCGATACTGTTGCTGGATGGATTTACCCCCTTATGTCCAGGTACACACTGCTGGGGACTTTGCACACCATGAGTTAGGAAGGAGAGGGCTCACACAGAAGCCAGGGGGCTGTGCGGAAAACCTCCTTCATCCCTGTGTGCTGGGTGAAACTTTTACATATGAAACCATCATGTAGGTGACAGGCTTTGGACTGGGACACCAGAGAGGTGAGGTCCCCTCAGCCAAGAGACAACAATGGCTCAGCCTGGTCTCCTCCCCAGACAGATCATTTCCATACTGAGTAGTGTTATTCATGAGGGTGCCTGGGGGCCCCAGTGGTGCTCAGAGACTTTTATGGAGCTGCAAATCCCATCTGAGACGACCAGGGAATAAACAGCCATAAGTTACATAAGTAAGAGAGAGTTACCAGTGCTGGGGCTGTGGAGAAGCAGTTTGTAGAGTTTCCATGGGATTAACGGAAATGAAGGTGACTGGATCTGCATGGATGAGTCCCAGGAGGGAACGAGCCTGCCTTTAACACCCTGTGGCTGGTCATGTTTATTTGTTCTTCCACCATGGAGAGAGGCAGGAAGGAGGGCTGAGGTGCAGGCTGGAAAATACTCGGAAGTACAAGCGATGACTCAGAGCTCATGCCCTCATCTGGAGGTACTCTACCTGGCAGCCTGCTCGGTCACAGAGCTGAGCTGGATTTGGCTGACAGCTGCATTCTCACGGGCTTCCAGAGGAATGACCGGACACTTGTCACAGACACTACACTGACTGTGGAGAAGGTCAGCCTAACAGGTAGCACAGGACCTGGCAGCCAGGGTCTTGGTACCCATGTGGGATGGAGGATGACCTACAGAGACAGGAGAGGAGCAGCCTTTATTTCCATCACTGGTGAGGGATGTTGAAGTACAGAGGAACTGTTTTCTTAATCTAGAGGGCCACTGTGGAAGAGGTTTGGTTGCAGGCAATGTGGGTGGGAAACAGTAGCTCTGGACCAGTTCAGCTAGTGCTGTCAGTCCTATAAGCAGAGGACAGAAGAGAGGGCAGAGGGCAGTATGCGTGCATGATAAGCAGTCGCTTTATGGATGCTAGGGAGCCTGCTCAAGCTAATGCAGGGTTTTTTACTCTAAACTGTCCATGAAACATAGCTTGAAAATTGCATTTGCTATTGCTACCTCAGCCGCTACAATCAAAGCTGAAGAAATATGCAGCTCAGGGAGCTGTGAGAAGCAGCTAAAAATAATGTAGGTCAAAAGGGAAAATGAGGGAGAGCAGAGCTGAGCAGCACAGCAACTGCTTCAGCAACAGAGAAGGGCAGCATGCCCCTGCTGCCAGCGACAGGGCTAGGAGGTGTAAAGTGGCTCCAAGGTCTGGAGAGATGGAGGGGGCTAATCCCCTCCCTGCTCCATCGTCTCAGCATCAAAGAGAAGAAGAGTTATAAACAGGTCCAAAATAAGAGGCAAAAGCAAATATGCCTTTACTTGCACGGTGAGAGAACAATTTTGGGGATCCTGTTAATCCTGTGTAGATCATATTAACAGCAATAAAATACTTAGAGAGTTCTCTCTGTAGAAATGTCAACATTTATTAAGTGCTATAGCACAAGCAGCTGGATCTCATCATTGTCTTTTTGTCTCGGATTTTGGAGGGCAAAGGACTGGTGTTTGCTTTTAACATTATTTCTCAGGGACATGATTGTGTCAAGAAAGGGTGAGATACGATGACCATAGAAATGTCTAGACCAGTGAGGGGATCTTTCACATACTGTTGTCACCTGAATTCTTTGCAGTCAGGAGGCTTTATATCCAGACTGCACCCTCAGCTTTGCCATGTGTCTCTCCTCATTCCCTCTGTTTTCTTCCCAGTCAATATAGCTGCTGTATGCACTGCTGAGCTACTGTGAGTTGCAGCTGCCCTCCAGGGAACCAGTGCACAGAGCCTGTCTCGTTGCCTCTCTTGGTCTGTCTAGGGACCAAGGAGTTCATACCTTTGCCTCCTGAGAGCACCACGCCAAACCCAGTGTCTGTAGGAAGGGCCAAGGAAAACGAACCGCCTTAGAGACAAACTCTCTGTCCCTGTATCTGCAGGGAGAGTTGTCACGTTCAGATCTGAAGCCAGCTGCTGTAAGACTGGTTGCAGGACAAATGACTCCCAGATCTACCCTCTGTCTGGAGAGAGAGATAACAGACTGGGTTTATGTCACAGACCACACGGCCTGCCTTTCCATCTTTTGCATCCCTATATTCCTTCTATTTATACAACCTCATCGGCTGCCAGGCAGATCTGAGGTATTAAAAAGAGAGTACCCTAAAGAAATCCAGCAAGTCCCTGCTATCTTAGACTCACAGCAGAACAAGATAAGAAGCTGAAGGAGCATCTATCACCTCACACAGATCCTAAAGCATCACCACAAAGAACAGTGCACTGCTGAGCATCTGACAAGCAGCAGCCGTGGTCATAGTCACCCTCTACTAAGACTTAGCTAAGGTGAAGTACAACATCTGTGGCAAAGCAAGACTGTTGCATGTCTTTCACCCACTTTCCACATGCTAGGCTACAGCTTCCTCTACATAAAATGGTCCAAATAACAGCAAACAGCTACAAGGACTTCTGAAAAATACAGCTGAAGCAGATATGGTGGTCATATTCCCCAGCACCTATGGGGTACAGGCATGATGGATGTTGTTGATCTTCCTGTGCAACACTGAATTGCCTTTTTAGATGGGAGTTATCAATTTTGCTGCCATAGCAACCCCAAAAGTCATCTGGAGGACAGCCTGTCTGGGAGAGGAGGGATGGTTTCAGTATAAGATGTGGGGGAGTCAGGGTTTCTGGGACTCTGTGCCCAGGCTGGCGGGTGTGAGACCCCAGGGACTATAGCAGGGACAGACTGGGTTTCCCAGGCAATAGGGGACCCATGCCTCTGACCCCAAGGCTCATTCCTCATCAGAACAGAGTAATCTGCCCTGAAAATGAGTGCTGGTGCCCAGTGTCACAACCCAGCTGCTTCCTCAGCATCTTTTCTACATGTCTCCCTCTTGCACAAACCTGTGCGGAGTTTAATGACACCGAGGCCCACTAGCCCTTTGTCACATTTGGTTGAAGCCTGCCAAAGGGTTCAAGAGCTGTAGGAGGAACAGAAAAGCAATTCCCTTTTCTCATATATACCGTACGTGGTGCAATCTCATAAGCTCCCTTCCCCTAGAAAACCAAGCTAAAACTGGTATGCTTCAACCACTTCAATTCTTTTCTGTAAGTGTTTTCAAAACAAGGAAGTTTAGCAAAACTGCCCTTTTCAATGCAAAGGGCTTCAATTTAGCTAAATTGTTATTTTCCAACCAAAGATTTCACTGAAAAATTCCCAGACAGCTGTATTCAGCAGCTCAGAGAAACCAGGGTTTCCTTCCTTCATTCTAACATTCACATACAATACTGTACATTTTAAGTGTGTTTCTGTCTGTCCCTAAGCTGACGTTGGCTTCTCATTCCTACAGAGTGTTTTAAGTGTATTAATTTTCTTGAAAGACACTGTCAAACCTACATCTGTGTTTGCATCTAGGATTCTAGCTCTGAAAAGTACATTTTATTTTCAATCTGACCCACTGAACACTGATTGCAAGCAACGATTTCTTCTGTTTTCCCATCATCTCTGCGACGCCCTCCTTTTTGTGTGGAGTTTATGGTCACTGACTCTGGATTGTGTCATTATTTGTCTTTATTCTGTGTTTTAACCTTTGTTAGAGATTCAGCCACTGTGCAATTTCTGTTCAATGACCTATAATACCCTAATTTAGTTGGCATTTTGATCTTGGATTCCTGGTGAACAATTCATCATATGCAATGCTTCTTTCTGTTTCCATCACTTCCCCACTCTTTCATTCTCTCCTACCCTTAAAAAGGTCTACTGTGTTTTTCCTTCCCCCTCCACACTCCATTCTCCTTCTGTTTGGGTTGCCTTTCGCTCATTCTTTCTCTCTCTTTCTTTCTTCCAAATCAGCTTCCCCTTCCAGCCATACTTCTCTCTCAATCCCTGCACTGTGTCATGTCACCGAGAGGTACTGCAACGAAAGAAGGCTTCTGTCCATCCTCTCAGGATGAGTCTGATAAGGAAACTGCTCTTCTGCTGAGGCTGGAAATTTTGTCTGAGCAAGAAGTGTTGGTCAATGAGATAAAGGCCATAAAAACAAGCTCTGGAGAGTACTGCTATCCATCTGCTGAGGACCAGCAGCAAGTGCATGCATGTGGTCTTCACCATCACAAGAGGGAGTTGCTACTGCTCGTTTGCATTTTGTTACCAGAGACTGGGACAAAGGAGACAGACTCAGCAGCATTCTGTCTAGCTCCTGCACTGAAGCCCTTCTTTGGACCACAGCTTGATAGCATAAAGGGAGGAACCTGCCACATCTTTCCAACCACATCCAGGATCCTCTCCCAGCAGTCTGGAGGGAGCAAACAGCCTTGCTGTGCTCTGCTAGTGCATGGTCACAGAGTGCCCCTGAGGACAAAGAGCTGGAGCTCTTCATTTCCTCTCCTGCATTTCCCAGGATCCCTAGTGGCTGAGATCAACTGTGATGTTCAACAGCCGTGACGACATCAGGGCAACGTTGTTTTGGAGCCGGAACGCTCAGAGCAGAATTTCTCCCAGTTTACCTCTCCCTGTCCCCATTGGCTTTGACTCTGATGCATTCCTCTGTCAGGAGACCCCAGCTGGGAGCTGCTCACAGGGGAACAAGCTCATGTTTCCTCTGGCTGTAGGGACATGAATATTGCAAGGCCTGGGAGACAGCAGCCGAACCAGGAGGGCTGTCTATGCTAATTTCCCTCTGTAACGCAAAATGCCTAATAACACCAGGCTCCTTGTCTCTGATGCAGAAAAGCCACAAGATGCTGGTCTTGCTCAGGCAGCATGGAAAACACCTTAACCAGAGAACACTACCAGGCCAAGAGGAAGAGGTGGACGGAAACTCAGTGCCTTGCTTTTTCAGCCTAGCAAAAGCAAGAGGAACTAATATCGTTCATCTTCTGCAACATGGAGTGAGATCTGCTGTGCAATTCCTCCACAATTCGTTCATGGAGGAGGTAAAACAGGTAAATAATCTAGAAATGGTGGAGTCCTCTAATTATGATAGCTGTCTGCTTGTCTTTGGTTAGAGCACAGCAGCCCTCTACATGCCCATGCAGTGTTTGCCACCGGTCAGTTGGTTGGGAACCCTCTGTCTGTGCATCCCTCCTGTTCCTCCCCTACTTGCATCCAGACAGACAGTTAAAATAAAGAGCCTGAGGAGTCACACTCAGCCGTGGTGCAAGCCTGGGAATGCTCCAGTTCCATTTAGCCACATTTAGTCCAGCGTGCACACAGCCAGGGAAAGGGCACAAGCAGAAAAAGGCCCTGAATCTCTCCTTTTCTATCACCGTGGTGGCATTGCAATGAGAACATGGAAGAGGAAGATAACACTGAAGGGAGGAAAATAAGGCCTGCTTTCCTCTCTCTCTCCTGTTTAGAATGAAAGGCAAACCATGGCACACAGGCCTATCAGATCTGTCAGCACGACAACTGGCAATGGGAGGGAAGGGGGAAATGCTATTGTGCTCACCACTCTGCTTGGCGGGCTCCTCTCACTGGCTCGGGGAAGGAGAGAGAAAACAGAGGGAAAACAAGATGCGGGTGTTCAACGGGGAGCCAGAGACATTTGTTATCAAAATGGAAATGCGCCCCTTTGTTGATGAAGGTGTATCTGCTTCCCATTGTCTCTCGTGCCAGCCCAGTGAAAGGCTCCTTTGATGGCTCCGTGTTTGTGCACCGGCTATGAAATTGCTTTAGAAGACAAAGGGACCGCGTGCTTATTGGTAATGAAAAGGAGGTGAGGGCTACGTTTCTCTAACCCCGGCTCACCACACGAGTCTAATTTCTCCGGGAGCAGCTGTCAAAGGCTTGCAGAGAAAATTGGAAGGCTAAGACTGGATGGGGAGGCCAGTGATGAACAGGGAGAGCTGCTGCTCTTTTGCAGGGCTAATGTGGCCATCTGCTCTGATTTAACAGGCCTGCTCCAGTCCAAATGTTTTGACGCCCTCTGGGCCATTCATTCCCTCCTTCCCAGTACACTGGCTTTCACCAGCAGTGAAGGAGAGAGCGGGAAGCATACCAGTTTCTGCCACATACTGCAATGTTAGGCCACTCTTCAGGCACTGAGATGGGACCTTTCCTGGCTGGGGAAAGGAGAGGAAGAATCCATAGCGGAAGAGCCTGAGGGCTGTACATCTCTCCTCTTTCTACTCGCCCTACTGATCAGCAGCGATCTTAGCTGAGGAGTGCACCAGAGATAGAGATGCATGTAAGGCAGCATCAAAAGCGCAGGGAAAACACCCTCAGGAAACACGACACACAGTGTAACACCCCCCAGCAAAGCCATCAAAGTTTCAGTACCCAAAGCACAGAACCCTCACAGCTGAGCTCAGAGAGCCGCTACATCAGGCAAGAAGCAGCGCTGCTCTCTTATCCAGCCACTGCATGGTCCGCTCCCCTGGCACATTTGTCCTCACAAACACAGCTGACTGTGCCAAAACATGGTTTGCACATGGATTGCTCCCTGTTTACCTGCTTCTCACACTCACTTTGTTGTACACATCTCCAAGCCCACCTGCGTTCCACAATGCTTGCACTGCCTCTACTCACTCCACGGCCCATCCTGCCTTTCCACCTCCGTTCTGCTCCACTCTCACGCACAACCTGGGGCCAGGTGTGTCTCTGTGTGTGCAAACACTCTATCACCACACACACACACTTGCTCATTAACTAATAGTAGCCTTAATAGGAACGTGTTTCTTTCTTCACCTCTCCCTCAGATGGGAAGTTTAATCGTGGAGTCATGCTCAGCCAGCCTCGCTCCTTTATCTGTGCAATAAAGAAATGGTTTATGGCAGATAGACGCCTCAGCCCGACTGTCAATTTCACACAGGCCCTTATCAGCGCTCACACATGGTGTAAGGCCGTCAGAAATTAGACGCGGGATTCACATGTCTAACAAGCGGGGTTAAATGCCTTTCCCCCCCCGGCTTTTCCCCTCGACTGCTCCTTCTTCTCCCATCCCCTCCCTCCTTCTCACTGGTTACAACACTGACAATGGCTTTAAAAGGACAGTCTTGCCTGGCTCCTGTTAAAAGATGTTAATTTATTGTAGTCTGTTCTTTATTTGATTATGATTTTACTAAAAGTGCCTGAGGTGATAGCATTTCTTCTAGAACAAATCCTCGGCTCTGTCCTTTAATCTGTTACCCAGTCTATTGGCAAGACCAAGGCAAGTGGCTGTGGCTTGTTTTGGGGTTCATGCCCCCTTTCAGGGGTAGGAAAGGCAGGAGGAGATAGAAGCACAGCTGGGTTTCAGTGGACTATCACCCCACTGCACTCCCTTTTTCTTTAGCTCTTTCAGTCCAGTCTTGATGTATCCCCAGCACCACTGTTCTGCTCCAACAGGTCTCTCCTGTCCTGCCAGTCCCCTACAATGGGAGTCCCCCTCGCCCCTGCTCTCGCCTGCCCTGTAGCAGCATTCCTTCAGTGCTCAGCTCCTGGTTACACTCCATAATGCAGAATTTTTCTGGAAGCCACCACAGGTATACTACTGCTGTCCAGCTACAGGAAAAGATGCGGCTGATTTTTCTCAGGCTGTCCACACAGCAGCAAAGTCCATTTGTATTCAGAGAGCCAACCCTCTTGTGTTTGCACTCAGGGATGGAGCTATTGCAGCAAACCGTAACTCCTGTTGGAAGCACTGCCTGGTGCAGCCCCAACCTTACTGAAGCTGCATCCAGCCTTCCCTCTTCCCCATACAGCTGCCAACCCCTGCAAAGCATCAGCCCCCTGCATCTCTCCCAGCAGCTTTCCCTTCTCCCAGTATGCCCTCCAGCCCAGCCACAAATGCACAGGAATATTTTTACAGTGACAGTAGCTTGTTATAGACTGCAGTGGCTGCCACATAAAAGTCACCAGCCACACAGAGGAGCGATTAATGATAATGGTTGACATCTTATATAGTGCCTTCCAGTCTAAGTGTTGCAGGGCACTTAGCAGGTTGCATCAAAATAAAGCTCCTTGTTTCCTCCAGAGCCAGAAAAATAGCCCCCTGGGGAGTGCAACACGAAAGCTGAGTTAATGGCATGTAGAAATGTTGTCCAGGAACCTGGGTGGGCAGCCAGGTTCCTTTTGAACTGGAACAGGGCATCCAAATCTTTCAAATAATTTTAAAAATCCTCACTTCCGTATCTAACAATGACCCAATTTCAGTGTTGGTTGGTTTTTTTTTTAAGACACCAGCATCTTAAAAACTGCTGTCCTAGGGGCTTTGGGGCAAGGCTTGGGGCAGATTTACATTTGGGTGAGGGAAGAAATAGCCCCTTACACTACTTCTTCTGGACCTGCAACTGGGGCTCCAGGAGACAGGGCAGAAGAGAGGTGGAAGCCTTCCAAGATCTGCTGAACTCCCTCCTCCTCTCTCCTTGCTGCTTAGAGGCCTTTTGAAAAGAAAGCCACATTCAGCACTGATTATTGTTGCAGGACAAGACATCTGTGGCTTGAATTAAGGCAGGTTTCATCCATCCTGGCGAATCTGCATATTGCCAAGGCTAACGTCTCCCACACTCAGTGGTGTTTCTGAAACATCTTTATCACAACGGAGGACTGTCTCAGCTGACCCATAATTTAATTTTCTTCCTTTCTGTCTTAGACATACAGCTGGGAGGGACCTCAGGAGAACATCACATCCCTCTCTCTTTCACTGAAGCAGAATCATATATACCCAAAACATCCTTGCCAGATGCTGGCTAAACCCACCTTTACAAGCCTCTGAGGGAGGATATTCAATGACTCTCGTGGATAACTTGTTCCCATGCCTCACTCCTCTAATAATTAGAAAGCTTTCCTTACACCTCACCTGAACTGTCTTGTTACATTTTTTCCCCTCCCATTCATTACAAATAAAGAAGTAATGAACCAAGCAGTTTTCCTCCCCCCTTGCTCAATATGAACTTTTGACATGAGCCATAGGGAATGAACCCCACCCAAAGCTTAATTTTTTTGTCCCTAAACAGGAGGCTCTTGAGATTAAGGCCTGAGACCACAACAAAATTGATTTGCACAAGTAAGGCATTTATGCAATATGTTGATTATAAACCAGCATTCCAGGATTCGTACTCCCACAATGAATGTGGTGCCTCAGGGCATTAAGCTCCTGACTCACATGTCAGTGTTACAGGAAGAGATGGCTGAATAATTCATCAATAATCCTACAAATCTGGCTTCCATTCCTGTCTGTGAGCTCTCCACATGAAGCTGTCCCTCCCAGAATCTATTCATTAGGTGAGGTTACGCATAAAAATGACAGAGGGACTCTGGGTGTGAAATCCTGGTCCTTGTGGAAGTTTTGAATTTCCTTTGCTTTGTGGCAGAAATTAGTTGCAAAAATTCATAACTTGAAATGAGAGCTGTTTTGGATTGGCTACACCGCTCGCGTGGAGTTGTATCTGCCTCCTGAGTACCTGAACTCAACCCCTGGAATGAGTTTCCAGGGTGAATATCACATTGGATTTTCATTAATGTGCTAGGACATTGCTTAAAATTCACTTCTCTCAGTCAGAATGATCTATCTATCTATCTGTATAATTTTATTTCTAGAGCACCCATCACTGCACCATCTAATTATTAATTCGTCCACTAGACTGCTGCAAGCTCACACCAAAGGCATGTAGGTACAACCAGGGTAAATCAGCTGAGAAATGCAAACAGACACTGTCTGAAATCTGCTGGCCAAGACATTTCCCTATATCTAATGCCAGTTTTTCAGGCCCTTTGAAACTGCGCAACAACATTCACAAACCCAGAAAAAGGCGGGGGGCAACGAGGGTGAACATAAATGACAGTTTAAATTTGTTCAGGAGTGACAAAGTTCCACTGGAAATGGCAAAATCTGATGTAAGGAAGAAGAGTATGATTATTATTTGTACTGCAGAGGAGTCTGGGAGCCCCCAGCCAAGTGTCAGGACACCGTGCCTACAAGCAGCCAGTTAAAAGACTAGAATAGCTTAACAGCAGCTTTGCAGCAGGCAGGAGACAGCGATAATACCTTGAGACAAGGCACAAAGAAAGGGATAGATCACGTCTTGAGAAATGGAAAAGAAACCAGTACAGAGAAGGGATTACTGGGATCATTTGGGGAATGACAAAGCTTGAAGAGAAGGGCTGGCATTTTTGTCTAACAAAAGTGGAGGCGGAAAGGGCATCTGATGTCTGTGTCTAAAAACAGCAGAGGAAAAAGGAGGGATCTTCAATCCTCCAGCTAAACAGCAACAAAGGAGGGCAAAGAGAGAAAAAGCATTTGTGGCTACAGTTAGGCCAGAAAGAAGGAGGAGGTTCTTTGCCATCAGGGCAACCTGACCCACTGGTACTGGGGAGGACAAACAGTAACCAAATTGAAGGTGCTCTCCACACTGGAAAATGTCACAGCCCATGAAGAGGACCAAACTGGTTGCACCTGCCGAAGGCCAGGGTCACCAGGGCTGCCTGCATTCCTGGCCACTCATTTCCCAAACATGTCAGATTGCTCCTGGTCTGCATCGTGCCAGTGCTGGCTGGGCAGAGCTTGGTTCACCCACACAACCCGCTTCACCTCCAAGCTGATGGATCACTGGCCTCTAGCAGAGGAGCAGTAACAGCCAGCAGCTGGTACTGGTCTCCTTTACCCCACCAGCACCTAGCTGCAGCCTGTGCTTCGCTCTGGCATGCAGACTTTCACACAAGTGGAAGAAATAAGTGCAGATTTCACCGTCAGTTTTCCCATGGACCTTCAACCTTCCCCGGCTCAAAGGGAGGGAAAAGCAAAGCACATTGCTGTCGGCAAACGTTGCATGAATGAGTCATTCTCCCCTCACCCTGGTTCCCCGCCGTCCCCACCAGGTGACAGTTCATGTGGGAGGATAAATATAAATAAAGAGAAGGAAGGTGAAGCATTTTGATGACTAATGTAATATTCATTTTGAATTAATTTGTACATGATTCTATAAAAAAGATACATTCCATAAGATTATTTTTGAGAGCTCTAATTTGCTGCTGGCAAGGAGCAGCGTTTGGGTCTTTTATGGGTATTAGTTCCATAGTGTATAGCGGGAGGCAGAGGAAGTTTAATTATGATTCACTGAGCCACATTGTGGGCATGTTTTAAAGCCACTTAATTAGTGTAGAAATATACAGCTGTAATTATCCTGAAATATGGCCTAATTAACCTATGGAAAACCCATACACGCTGCTCAGGAAACTTGGAAGCATTAATAGTCTATTAATATACCGGAGCTGACAGCCTATCACAATCACATTTGGGAACAGGAAGACAGAACCTCCTTATGTGATCTCCCATGGAGAACAGCCACCTGTGGAAGGTAAGGTCCGACCTCCTCCTGTGCTGGGAAGAACTGTGGCAGGTCTGGTGCATCTCCTCCCACAACCTGTGTATGTGAGGTGGAGTGAAGTTGCTGTGGTCTGACTCTTCTACTGATGATACCAGCCCCTTTTCTCTGTTCTGTCCTCTTCCTAAATCCTGAAATGTCTCCTGTCCTACATCCTTCCTACTTACTGCAGCCCTCCCTAGGCATTTGTGGAGGCTGAGGAAACACACAGGGTGTCCTCAGCCACTTCAGTTGTGCTCTGTCATTTTCCCCCCTCTGGAACTAGGAACAATTAAATGCTGCAATGGACCATTCTATTGTGGATGAATTTCCAGCCCTGGAGTGTAAAGTAGACGATCAGGGAGATAGCTAAAGTGTGGCTAAAGCAAAAAGGTGATGGCAAAAGGTCTCATGTTTATTCCTGGGTGCTAAAGCTGATAAAACCAGGAAGAACCAATTATCATTTCAAAGACCTTGATATCTTAGGGTTTCCCAAGCCATCTTGCAGATTCAAGAAACCAGGCCTGCATTTTGCCCTTGGAACACTGCATGTAGGAGCCTTTACAAAGCTAAACAGCAAATAATTGACCTGTCTCTCAGCTCCATCACTCTATAGGTGAGGAAACTGAGGCACACACCTGGAAATTAAATTCCCTGACTACAATTTCCTTATGCTCTGATCTAACAATCAGATCATGCTGCCTCTTAGCTGGGAAAACATCCTGATTTTAACAGAGCTTCATCCTTCAGGAAGGGGTATTTACTTCCACTCAAGCTAAAGAAGCAGCAGAAAGACAATCTCTGAATTGGTAGGGAGGGGTGAAGGGGGCTGAAAAGAGTGAGGTGGAGAGAGAAGACAGGAAGGAAGCAGCTGGTGTGAGGTTCTTCCTTAGGCAGAGCACATAACCAAATATTCAAGCAGCATCTTCATCCTTTGGTGATCAAAGCAACAGAAATTGAATCCGGCTGTAATCATCCACAGGGTAGTTTGCTTAAAATTCCCCTAATTATGGAAGTGCAGAAAATTACTGCTCCATGATGCACTGAATAGGAAATTGAAGGCTCCCACAACCCAACTGCTGCTACTGCAGCTTAAAGAGAAAAGACAAGGGAGGCTCAGAGAAAAGGAGACAGAAATACATGTGAAAGTGGCAGGATGTGTGAGTAGGGGGCCAGGGAGAGGAAGACCAAAAAAGAAAGGTAATAGTCTCTCTCCCACTGCTTGGGAGACCACCAGTTTTGGAGAGCTTTGAGCTAAAGAAAGCACTGAGAGAAATACAGGCCTTGCTAAGGCCTCTCCACTTACAGGACACTCTACCACAAGTGTTATTTTATCCTGAGTTTCTGGTTGAAACTCAGAGAACTCTTCTGAGTACCATTCTGTCTGACATGCAAGGGCAGGGGGGGTGGGAGTATCTCTGTATATAAATAATCTGAATTATTGCATCCCAGAATGTTCTTGCAGCAGCAGTCTCTCATGATAGGTGACAACAGGTACCATAGAGGGTTCACCCACACAGCTGAGTCACTTAGGGATAAGGGGCTAGGAGAGGGTCTTTTGTGTTAAGAGATTTTTCTCTTTTAAAAATACCTGTCTCTTACGGTGGCTCTCACGCCTCCTCAGAGAAATCCCTCCCCTTATCCTCTTCAGACAAGCTCCTGTGAAGGGTGGACCCCAGCTCAATAAAGTAAAGCTGTCTCACACCAGGCACATGGGTAGCTTTTTTTTCCATGGATGACTGAATCCTTTCCAAGGCTCCTGATACCAAGTGACATCTCACAGAGGCATTCTGTTATCTGTGGTTCTTTTGTCCTATTTAAGCAGGCAGCATCCTTCAGTGTCTCTGGGGTGCCACCTCTTCACTGGGGTTCCCTAAGAGGGGCTCAGATCACACTTGTCTCGCTCTGGATACTTCATATCAGGTGTGAGAAAAGCTGGCTCCGTTTCTCTCAGGAGCACACACTGCCTGTGATTAAGCAGAACACTTTGCTTACTTAATATCAGTGTCACTTCAAAAGCCCTACATTGACTCAGAACGAATGAGATCCACAGTGCCGTGCAGAGTGTGTGCTTCCTGCAATCACAGGCGGCTGGTTTGGCTCCAGCCTCCTTCTCCCAGAACTGTGCGAGAGAGTTGTTTGCCTTCCCAAGGTACACCCAGAGTGGAGACAGTTTGCCAGCCAGCCAGGTCTCAGGTCTGCCTTTGCACACACCCTGGCTTCTGTTTGAATTGAGGTGTCTGCAGTACCTGGTAATAACATGGGACATTAGTCTGCTGATGACTTTGCATAACAAGAGGATTGCAATTAACACAATGATCCTTTCTTGTGTTTGAGCACATTGGCATGGGTCATGAAGCCGGTGTAGCAAAATGATCCAAAGGGAGTTATTTATCTTGCTGTAAAGGGGCTGTGTTCCTGCAGAAGAAGTAAGAACTCAGTGTAAGGTAGCTGCTCACAGCCTCAAGTGTCAGTCATCATTTGCCTCCGCTCAGGTGGCACCGAGGAGACACCAGGCACTTACACGTGCCTGCTGGCTTGGTATGATAGTGACCCAGTGGCCAGGCCTCCCCAGCTGGGAACACATCCTAGGCTTACCAACACTCCCATGTCCTGTGCTCCCTGCCTGGAAAAGCCAGATCTGTGCTTTTTGCAGAAATGTCTGGCCCTGCCAGTTGAGTTCAAAGGAATAGATCTAGATGTCTTGGATTAGAGAGGAAAGAAACTCAGGTGACTCAGAAGACCATGCATTAAGCTGTTGGCTATGCTCCAGCAGGAATCAGACCTCCTTCCAACCAGCTCCAAAGGCCATGTCCTGGGCCACCATACCAAGCTCTCACCCGTAGAGGCATTCCCTTTCTTTCCCTTTTCTCTGCAAGTGCCAATATTGATTTCTCAACCCAGAGCAACCTGTTAGAGCCTCTCAAGCCTATGTCTGAACAAATCAACATTTACTCCAGTCATTATCTATGCAAAGACCTGCACACCCAGGCACACACAAGCAGCAGACTGCCTTTGATGATCTACCATCTTCCTGCAAAGGGAATCAATGTCTCTCTGCTACTTTTGCTTCCACCTCTCCTGCTGCCGCTGTAATCACTGGCCAGTAACAAATGAGAGGAATTTATGATTACTGTGTGGTTAACCAGCTTATGGTAAATTAATGGACATGCACCTGAAAGTTTGCTGGCAAGTGCCCAGGAATCTCATTTTGCTGAAGGAGAAATGAGGAACTGTAAGAGAGAGAGAGAGACTCTCTTACTTGGACAGCTTCATGAGAGATGCATCTCTCCTTGGTTAAACTAATTTTTTCTCTTTAGGGATAGGCTGTTGAAGTGATGAAGCGATCAGGAGGGTTCTTTCATTAGAGATGTGTGGCAGGGAGCTTTCGTGGATGAAGGTGGACTTCTACTCTCCTGGATTCCATGAATGTGGAGCCTAAAGCCCAGGCTCAGGGAGACAGCAGGTCAGGAGATTGCGAGCATTTCACACTAGCTTGTTTCCTATCAGACTTTATCCACTTCTTCAGATCACATGAAGTCTTCCATTCTCTCTCCACCTTCCCCTTCAGAGCTTTATTAAAGTCCTGTGTCATTCCTGTCACTCAAAAAGACGATCCTTCCCATTCCCTTTTCCCTGCAGGCATTATTACCAATTCTAAGCAAGATGCCCCAAAAATGAAGTTTCAATCTCTGCAGCATCTTTGTCAGACCCTTAGACACTTTAAAAAAGTAAAGTATTAACCATGAGAGAACTGCTTTTTCTCAAAGAAGAACAGTGGTTTACTGGGATGTAAAGCTCTGCAATGGAAGAGTCTGGATATCCAAATTATCTGTCCTCCCTTCTTACATTTCAGATGTAACATGCATGGTCAGTGTCTCTTTTCTATGTATCTCCTTGTAAAGCCCAAGGCATACAGAATTTCAAAGACTCCTGTTACACGCAGTTGCACAGTACTATCTTTTTATTTCTTTAGCCTGGGTTTTTTTACCCACCAAAGCTGTGCATTTCGTAGTCAACTTCCAATACAGTTTGAACCTTGTTTTGCATAACTCTAAATCATTTCATTAATGAAAAAACCCAAGCCATTATAAAACAAATATACAAAATCTGAACAGCTAATCTTCCCCTTATATTGCAAGGATTAAATAAACAGAAATATCAGCAGAAAGTATTCTAGACACGTTGGGCTGCCATAAAATTTAGTAGGTGAACTGTTAATTTACATATTCCCAAAATGCAATAGGGTGACACTTTTGAAATTAAAAACTGATGATACGAATGGCATTTAAAGTTCATTTAATATTATTTGTTAAAATTCCACTGACAAATCTGTCATATATATAGCAGATCCTATTACTAGAAGAAGAAAAAAATGCAATTGAAATCAAAACCTATCCCAACACTGAAGGGTCTATTAAGGCAGTAGATGAGAATTTGCATTATCAAATAATCCTAACTGGAGATTTTATAAATGGAAATGTAAACTGTAGAGGGTTTTAAATGTTAATTTATACCAATAACTAGTTTTATAAACAGACTCAACTATGTTTCTCCTAGAGACAATAAGAAAATGTTTCCCTAGGGGACTGGAAGTACTCAAACAGCAACAGTTGTATTTCTGAATAACAAATATGCAACCACCTGGGATTAGGATGAAGAAATGTAGTCAAATGGATAGTGCAGTGCATGGTCTGTCGATACAGCGGTTTTGTCACTGGCCCTGCTTTTTGTTATCTCTGCGAACTCCTGGGTCTCTGAATCCTAAAAATCAAGCAAATTGTGAACACGTACTGCCAGGCAGTAATACGGAGATAGTGACCCCCAAGCTGACATAGGATATGGCTGCAGAGCACCAGAAAGGAAGCCATCCCTTGGCCTGAAAAGCTTGGAAAATGGTTCCCATTGACCCAGAAGAAGCAGAGGAAGACTGCATCTTCCACACCCCTTCTGCACAAAGCAAAGTATCCTGATTTAAATAACAGATGGCTCATGCACCATCTAAAAGAAGCTAGATATTTGGATTTCTTTTTGTTCGTGTGCATCCCCCTTACATAAATATGGAAGGAAAGCACTGCAGGTGAAGTGGTGCATGGAAATTAATCTGGTTCATGGTCCTCATAAATATTAACAGTGCAGTAAATATGTAACCTTATTTCTTTTTCCCTCTGCTGTCATGTCTTCCAAGTTATTTTCACCAGGGAAGGTTAAGTAGTTGGGGTGGTTATGTTGGTAAATGAGGCCATGGCAAAAGTGAAGGTCTCCATCCAGAACCAGTACCTGCAGTGGTACCCATGTTAAAAGTGGTTCTGCACCATGATGGGTCTCTTCACTGCGTGGCTGCAGAGCATGGTCTGAGGAAGGTCCATTGGCCACATCGGCTCCATTGGCCACAGGGGTAAACTGAGGCACAAAGAGCTGATGGTGGTGACAAATCCTGGTGCTCTGACCTTACCAGTAGCCAGGGCATGCTCTGGATCTGTCCTGAGGCATTTCAGAAAAAAAATCCCTAAGGCCAGTCCAGTACTGGTCTGCCTTGTGTCCTTCACACTGGGCACCAGCAGAAACACCTTTGTGGTTCGTGAGCCAGAAGAGAGATCAAGAGAGACCTACGTACAGAGACACACTGTTTAGGAAAGGACTATTTCTCTAGTAATTAACACTTGTGTCCTGCTGGTTTTATTTCATGTGTCCATGTTTCTCCCATCCAACAGTGCAAATGATGTAGGTTTCAAAGCAACCATGCCATTTTCTGTTAGCTGATCTTTTAATGCCTAGATTTATGAAAGATGGCACCCTATATTTTTGTGTTTACATGGATCGTCGCTGAATTGGAACTTATCCTGTTTCCATGAAAGGATTCCTCCCTTTTTGGCAGAGAAAATGAGTTTGTTTTCAAATCTAGCCTATGTGAAAGACCACGTGGTCATGAAGAAAATCTTGAATCGGTTCCAAACGGTGAATATCATGCAGGCAGATTTGTACCAAAACCTCTAACACTTACAGTTTCAGATATTTTCAGCAGGGAAAACCCTCAGCTTGACGAAATTTCACAGAGAAGACATATTTCACTGGTATGAGTCTTCCCAAAAGACAAAATTGTGATTCATATATGAAAGAAGAAGGAAAAAATGCTGCTGAGACTTTATACAACATTGCCATATTTACATCCTTGAGCAGCTTCCCTGAAAAGCAGCCATCACTGGAGAGAAGCAGAGTAGAGCGCCAAAAGTCTGCAGAAATCTATCAGGTGAGGATGCAGATGGGTACTTGGAAAGTTATTCAAAATGAGGGAAGTAGAGGAGGCAGATGAAAATGGTGGCAGAATTAGATTGTGGCCCTAGCTTTTGTCCAAGCCACCAGGAGTAATCAGATATTGGAAATAACAATCTCTCTGAAACCAAACCACTCATCATCCTCAGTGGAGAGGGATTCCAGAACCCAGCAGCTGTCCTCTGCCCGCCCCCATCGACACAACCTTGATTCAGTCCCTCCATGCCCCCCATATTTCCTTTAATCACTCCCGGGCAATCCATTCCCTTTCTGTGCTGAAGGCATTGGGCCTCTTCAGAAGTGTGGAGCTTGGGTAGTAATTGTTCTGTCACAGACTGCTATCTCAAGAGAGGTAGCTCAGGTCTTAGCAACAGAAAATCCAGAGGCAAAGCTGGAAAGCTATTAATGTTTAACACAGAGGGAAGCTGCTGTCTGTCAGGTGCTCCGATCACCCTGAACTTGGCAGGCAGAACATGTTAGCACATCGGAAGCTGCTGAAGGACTCATCAGCCTGACAGAACAGGCAAACCCATCTCCCCTTCTGCTGCCTATCTAGCATAGACATGAAGAAGAGGACCCTGTGGACACAACCAGACCCACATGTAGTTCTGACACATCAGCTCTCAGCAGCACTGAGTTTGCTTAGGAAGTCTGAGGTGCAGCAAGAGCTTTCCCAGGCCCAGTGATGCTGTTCCCAGCAGAGACAGGCTGGGACCACTCCTGAAGAGAGAGCAGGGAACTTGCTTATGGCTCAAGACCAAGACACTGGCAGAGGAAGGTTTCCTAATTCAAATTAATTGAATTTGCTTTGTTGGTGTGGGTGAAACTGTGGCTTTGAGCCTGGGGCAAACTGCTCTTCTAAAATAGCCATGGGACAACTGGAGAAGTCTGAGGGGCACCCGGTCCCTTTCTCGTCCCTTACTCAGTGCACAATCAGGACAGCATGAGCTGAACAATCAGCTGCTTCTAGCAGACCTGCTGTTTTCAAGAGTAGCTCAAATCTATTTTGACTGGCTCAGAAGGTCTGGCATGGGACATAAAGCCTGGGCCTCTTCAGGAGAAATATAAAAAATACTTAAAATTAAACAGACTAAAAGGTCCTTCTGCATTATCCTGATGTTTGAGTACTTAGCCTCAGTCACATACTGAGCTTTCAGCCTTTTTTTATTTCTGATCCTGTTAAGTTTCCCATATAGGAATAATTTTTCTGACCCCTGAAGACCTCAGCTAAGCCTGCTGACAACAAGTTGGCTTTTCTTAGTTTCTTATTCCAGCTCCTTATATATAATCTGTATATATATATATATAATCTTCAAAGTGCAGGTTGAAAACCACTGACCTGTAGCGTTTTGGTGTCTGCCACCTCAGCACCTAGCTTAAAACTGCTTCCCAACACCAGAGGATTGAAAAATGTGTTATGGATCCAGATTCCTGTATGGTATTACCCAGCCATGTGTGAAAGTGATTCAGACAAAACACGGGGTGTCAGGAGGTTGAGACCTGGATTTGGTGGTGCTGATGGGTCTCTGATGGCTGTCTAAATGGCCCTATTTAGTTTTGGAGTGACTGGCTGTGTCTGTATCTAAGGAAGATCACAGCTGCTGTACCTCAGTAAAGTATTTTACGAGCTCTGCTGGAAGATACTAGTCCAGTGCAGAGTGATACTGTTTTGATAGCACCCTAACTTGATGTAAAACCTTGTGTTTTTCCATGTAGGAGGAAATATTTCCCTACTAGACCACAAAATAACATGTTGCTTCACCCCCTGACTTTGACGCCCATCAAAAAAAGTGCACTGACAGAGATGCAATCAACACCAGCTCCTGCTAGTATTTGCTGCAATAGGAAGGCTCTCACAGGACTCATTGCCAATGCTCAGGGATGTGCCCTTTCCCCTTAGTGTGACTGGCTCCTGCCACCTCTAGTCCCCAGCTGGTGCAGAGGGAAGGAGAGCTAGACACCAGGAGAGGCTGGTGGCTGGGTGGCAGGTTGGGGCTGCTGGAGCACAGCAGGACACAACACACATACCTAACCTTTGCTATTGTCACTCCACACCAGGCCACCCCTTTGCTATGCCCACCAGGCCCCATTAGGTACCTCCAGGAAAGGTTCCCTTCCCTTTCTCCAGCTCCTGGTCTGTCCCCAGCCTCTGCTGTTTTTGATCCTCCTTGCTTTCAATTTGTAAATTTCCCTGTACTCATTTTGCCTCTTGCCAGGAAAGCCTGAAACCTTAATCTAAGGCAGATTGTGTCCAGCCAGCCTGTATGAGTCCCCCTCACCTTGTGGAATAACTATTAAAGCTGCAAATGAGTTCCCTGCTTTGCTACGCCTGGGAAAGTTTTCCAACAGTGTTCAGGGTCTAGCAGTTGTCAGCAGACCCATTCTGGCATACTCACCCCCATTGCCCTCCAGTGTCCCCACCTTGGGTAATGCCTAGCTCCCCTCACCTCTCCACCTGGACCAGCAAGCTCTCTAGTTCCTCAGCTCTAAAGCAGCTTTTTTGCAGCATCATCCGACAATGGAAACAGTAAATCAAGTCTTCGCTTCAACCACTAATTCATTTTGTGAGCCTGGAGACATACCTACTCATAAGCTTGGGTGAATGTGCCTTTCAATCTCGGTAGCAGGCAAGGAGGAATTGTATTTTGTTGCAGCTGGAAGCACATAGTTTTTAGTTGCTCTAGCGTGTGCTTTCAGGCATTGCTAGCTCAGGAGAGAATCCAGCAGACGAAGTTAAAGGTTAAGACACCACTATGGAGACAGAGGCTGTGAATACTCTATTATCAGCCAGGGGATCCCTAGAAGCACCACAGAAACGGGGTCACATATTGCACAAACCCCTTGCAGGCTGTCTCCTAGAGCACCTGAAACACTGCTCAAACCACACTTGAAGACAGGACTTCTCAAGACCTGAAGCTGCGTGTAGCTTTTCCAGATAATGCAAGCCAGCCCATAAGGGGAGGCATGAATGTAGCAGTGCTCTCCTGCCTCTGCAAAGCTGTAAACATCCAAATTTCTGGCAAAAGCGGGTGCAAAATAGAAAGGGGCTGGGCAGGGGCTGTGAAGTGCACAGGCCTTCCCCCAGACTGCACCTCCTGTCTTGGCTCTGCAAACCCAGATGCCCAGCCAGAAGGAACCATTGATCGGCATGACTAATGGGGACTTTAAGGAGGAAAGTGTGCCAGATCAATATGCAATCCACAGTACATGAATCACTCCGGCTTTTCCAATTTATTCAGCTCCAAATCAAATGAACGAACAAAAGATAAATATATAGCCACGGGGAGGCTGGGGATGGGGGGGTGAGGAAGGCAGGTGGGGAGGCAGACTCTCATAAGGGATAATTAACTAGCTTTTATCATTCTAACAAAGCATTAAGCCAGTAAATCTATGAAAATGGGAATACTCCAGAGAGTTGTTACTGGCAGAAAGCAGAGACTCCGGAGCCCTGTTCCTCTTCTCCAAGTCGCTTGGGTTGAGGAGGGGAAGGCAGAGCTGCCCGTGGGGCCTGAGACAGTCCCTGCAGCTAGCCAGGGCTGCGGTGTCTCTGCCTTTCCAGTGGTCAGTGCACTGAAGCTTCAGCACCCCCACCACACTCACAGATCTCCTGCAGGCTGGGGGAAAGCATCCCTGGATAGAGGTGCATAAAAACTAGGTTGATTTAACTCAATAGAGGAGAAATAGAAGAAAAATTATGTTCTGGGGATGAAATAGAGAAACGGATTATTTCCCTTCTAGGTGAACTTGGAAGTTCCTTATATTCAAGTCAGAATATTTAGGTTGGTTTTGAGGATTACCCTGTGGATGGTACAACCTTTTGCTTTGCTGCTTTCTGTGGGGTGAAGAATAAAATTGCTGCAAGATCACATGCCCCTGAAAGTTCATTTCCAGCTTGCTCCTCTCAAGTGCCCCCCACAAAGTGCCACAGGACCCAAACCTCACCTCATTTTCAGTCTCAGAGTAGTGGTTGGTTTGTCCAACACATTCCCCACAAGCAAGGGCCAGTCTCAGGAAACTCAGCTGAACGCTTGTCTCTCTGACCCATCTTCTCACTGTCCATCACCAATCATTCAGACAGATGATTGCACCTCCCTTCCTCATACCAACTTCCCATCCCCCTTGTGCCAAGGGGTTTCCCAGAGAAGAGATCTCTGGCTTTGTGAAAATGAATGCTGTTCCGCTGCTCCAGCTTCCTGATTAATTACTCATCCAACAGGATTTGCTCTACTTATTATCAGCTTCATCAACAGGATAGTGATGGGGAGGGAAAGGCCTTCAAGGAGGGCAGCCAGGCATCTTAGGCAACAAATTTTATTTGGTTTAGTATGGAAATATTTGGACAAAGCCTGTGTTACCTTCTTCCAGGCTTCAGGCAGTCCCTCCCCTCATGGCATCTGTGGCATTGCTTCGCCCAGACCTGGTGGTAAGCCCACACCTTAGGGATGATGTACCTTCATCCTATGGTTCCCACTACCTCTCACACCTTCTGCTCTTCCCTCATGCAACCTCAGCCTCACAGCAGCTCTCTACCACACATCAAGAGTGTTCTGTCCCTGCTACACGCAGTTTTCACACACCTGTGATGAGATGTCATGCTCAGGAGCACAGGACACCAGCAGAAGAAAGAAAGGCAGGCACAAAGGAGAGTGGGGAGGGAAGAGAAAGTAGGAAAAAAAAACCACAAAACCAGACTCTGAAAAATATTGGGCTTTGATTCTGAGCACTTACTCTCCCCCAGGCCCACATAGACAGAAAAGTAAGTTTAATTAAAACTGCATTAATTCTTCTCATATTGAGCCAATGGGCCTCCTGGAGCCATCTGGCTCTGAAAAAAAACGTGTGTGTGATGTGGTGTTCCTTCTGTTCCAACCAACAACCAGCACTGCAGCATTACAAAATACGTTTTTCCCATCATGAGGTAGGAAGGCAGCCCCATCCTGCACAGCAGAGATGGTGCCTGGCATGGCATGGCCAGCACAGCGAGAGAGACTCCTCCTGGAGATGCGCACTGGGCAGAGACTGCAGGGTCTTGCATAGCCTAGAGCTTCAGACATACCCTGCAGAGTGCTCATATCATACCACACAGAGAGAAAAAGAATGGGGCAAAATTATTATTTTTTTTTTTTACTAACAGAAATTCATCTCAAAATGAGGTAAGAAGTCAATGCATCACCAATTTTCCCAGGATGACCAGTATAAATACTGTTTAGATTGGGCCATTCCACACTTTACTCCAATAACTTCAGATTGTTCCATTTTGATTTTGAGCTTTGAGTATTTTAAAGCACACAAGTTTAAACTTCAAGTGAAATGGTAAATTTCAGTTAAGACTCTTCCAGACTTTGTGCCTTGATTGTATGAGACTGGGGTGCCTTGATAACTTTCAAACTATGTTTTTCCACCCTGGAAAATTCATCATGAATGCTTCCAAATCTTGAATAGTTCTATTGCAACAAATCAGCACTTTTCAGTGAAGGACAAAAACGCACCTTGGTAAAAAAAATTGCCACTGTGTCTGCCTGTCAGAGGCAATCTCATGCTCACCATTCTCCTTCCAGTTCCACAGTTACCTCTTAATCACCCCTCATTCCTGACTGTAGTACGTGACAGCTTTCCACTCTCTGCTGTACAAACACACACTTTGCTGAGAGTGTATTTCTGAGACCTGGCATGGGAAGGGCAGAAAAGCCATTGGTTGCTTTAAAGGCTCAGCCTAAAGTTAGGGGACAATCTCAGGTGCAGCTTCAACTTCCCTAATGGGTGTGAGATCCAGTTGTTTTTCTCTATACTCCCCTACCATACAGTAAGAATTCCTCCCTTTTCCACAGCCACAGGATGTCCCTCAGTGGCACATTCCCTGTCCTCCTTACTGTTCCTGCTGGGAATTCTGTTCTGCCCAGCAACGTGCTGGGGAGGGAAGAGGGGCTTTGTTGCCATGTCAGGATTTTTAATTTCCCCACATGGCGATGGTATCATGTCCCTGACAGTGTACTAAACACACACGTCTTATCTCTCTGCCTGTGGAAAAGCAATATCAATTTTGTGGTGTTAAGGGCTGGAGAGAGAACAATGCGCCGTGCATTGTTAAACAAGCCACCAGTCCTGTGCTGTACAAGCAGAACAAGTGTAATTGGTGATACAGACTTTCAGCATAATTACAGCTCACTAGTAAGCACAAAAACCTTCCCTGTCCTCCCTCCTTCGTCTTGAGTATCCTTTCTTGCAGCAGCCCTTGGTATTAGCCTCACACCTTCCTGCTAGAGGGACACTTCTCCTTTGCCACCTCTGCGCTTCAGTCAACCACATGTCTAAGTGAAGTCTATGCCAAATTACAGATGTGATTTGTTCACAAGCCCCGCTGTGATATCCCCTCCCTGCAGGATGTGTGCTAGTGAGCCAGCAACCCTGATCGTCTCAGTACGCTCTGGCATCTATGGAAGGACCCACGTGAAACAGGTCACCCCATCTCCAGTTCCACTAGCCAGGATGCACAGCTTGGGAAAGTTATGGGGCCCTCCATCCGTCAGTTTTTATCTCCACTTTCTTCATCTTTGCGTTGCGGTGCTGCACTCTCCAGGCCTCTAGGCAGTCACCCTGCCTGCATGCATGTCAGCAGAGCCTCTGATCTGGTTTTGGCAGCACAGTATTTAAAAGGGAAGCCTTGAAAACTGAACTCTGCTCTGACAAAGAGCATTAGGCATGAATTTATTAAATTTGTGCAGCTGGTGCTGCCCCCATCACCTGTTTTATGCACGAAGGCCCCCAGCAGAGCAAAGCCCTTAAGCATACGTTTAGCTTCAAACAATTAAGTTGTCCTACTGAGTTCATTGGGAACCAGGCAGGTGGGAGCAGGGCCCTGGTGAGAACTCCAGAATTGTCAGTCTGAGCCACCTCTTTGAGGACTGCTTACTTAACGCCAGAGTTAAAGGGTTTAAAGGGATAAACTCTACCAGGAAAAGCCCAGCATGAATCAGACTTTATCATTAAACAGCCCTCCAGCAGAAACATGGCTTTGCCACATCAGAGCCCCTCTGGTAGCCCCCAGATTGTTTTGGGGATACACCACTCCTGCACAAGCTGCAAACTGCCTTCACAACAGGAAGCCTTAAAGAAGCCATGCTCTTGTCCATCTCCACCCTGGAGCCAAGCAGTCTTTCGTATATCCTCACAGTGGGGTGACAAGACCTGATGTACAATGAGCCAGTGCACAGGAGGACATGACCACGACCATTAGTTAAACCATGGTACTACCATAGCACGGAGCTGCGAGCAAGCAGAACTTGTTGAGGGGACAAAGAATGTTAGTGAGAAGAGCCTGGAGCAGTCTATAGGGTTTGTTCTAGTGTTTAACCCTTCACTGGCTGGCCTCACCATTGGAGATTGCCACTGCAAACTCCCATCCCACTGAGGAACCTATAGAACAACATTGTCACCCGATCTTCATCTAGTTTGAAGAGAGGAAGGGTCATTGCCTGGACCCTCAATGACAGCACAAGGCACCCTGTGTGTTCCCCCCCAGAGCTCTCCCACCAAGACAGAGATGGAACTGTCCCCATCCTCCCACCTGTATGTGCCCTTTTTTAAAAAGGCAGATTGTAATGCTCTGAAATCTAATTGCTTCTCTTAGCAGACAGATTCACATAATGACTATGGTGTTTTGAAATGTTGAATAGCAGCTGTGTATTGGTAATATCTCCGGAGCAAGGTCAACTGCTCTGCAGTAAAACTCTATCCTGCCTTTCATATCCCATCAGCACAATCAGTGAATTGGACTCCTCTCCGAATACTAAACCAGGTGGCAAACTCCAGAATGAGCTTCCTTTGAGAGTGACGGGCTCTGCTTTGTGAGCCAAGACTGGATGTATGTTCTGGATGCTGTGTTTGTGCTGCCACCTTCCCTGGTCCCTGCTCAGGACTGTTTCCAGCCCCTGTTGCGGCCAGGTCAGGCAACACACCCAACAGCAGCACTGATCAAAGCTCCTCTCCGCACAGCTCTTCACCCTGGTCTTCCAAACCCACACTTCCATGACGCTTCCAAAGCCTTCCCAGATAGCAGCAGCAGCCGTGGTTCAACTAAAATAGCCTTTTTTTTTGGTCACCCTCTATTGCAGAGAGAGTCCCACTGTTCCCTGCTTGTGCTCATCTTGACAGACAGACGAACGAACACTGATAGGTCTGGAAGAGACCTTTTCACAAGGTGCAGGTTGATGCAGCAGGCAGGGGAGGGTATGCAAAGCTAGAGGAAAGCCCAGCTTTGCTGCTAGAGCTGTGAGCACAATGCAACACCTCCCCTACAGGTACTCATGGTGCCCAATAGGAAAAAACACTGCTAGGAGAGAGCCTGACCCAGGCAAGCAAACTTCTCTCCCTGTTCACCACTTCAGAGGCCAGATGTGGCCAGACAAAGTGTGCCTACTCTGCCTGACAAACCAATCTTTGCCTTGGCACGGGTACCTTTCATCTGTTTCTGCCTTCACTTCTCTTTAAAAAGGAAAGGAATAATGGGGGGAAAAAACCAGTTTCAACAAGTTTTCATTTCCTTCTCTCCTCTTCTCAGACAGATATTCACAAAACCCGTGTCTGTTTTCCAATGGTTAATTAGCAGCGCAGATAATAAGCTGGTTTCGTGGAGTTAGCATGCATCAATGTCTCTGTTAACTGGGTTAATTACACAGTGGATGGGCATTTGTTTCCTGTGAAGACAGACTGATGGTGAGAACGTGTCTTGGTTTCCCAGCAGATGCCACAGTGCTTGGGAACATGTAGCACTGTCTGTGTCTGACAGGAGTATCTGTGGACTTCACCAGTGGTGTTTTTGGGACTTGGTGTACAGTGGGGGTCTGTTAATCAGTCTGCCCAAGAAAATCCTGTTCCAACTTTCATTCGTGGTCTGAAAAATAGGCTCCAAACACTGAGAACTTGTTCAGGCCTCCTGCCAGCACCCATGCCAAGGGGTGAGAGAGGATGAGAGAAAGGGAAGGACAGATCTGCTCAGTGGCATTGAACCACCAAGGTCCCAGTAGGCACAGCACTTGTTCGGCAGAGCTGGCAAAATACACTCTCCCCTTTCTGTGTCAGTAATTTGTCACACATGCTTCTATAGATACTAACCACTGATCTGCAGCCAGCAAGCTGAACCTCATCTCAGCTTGCTCCATTCAGCCTGTCCTGCCGAGTCTCAGAGCAGGTCTCTGTGGCAGTGAATGGTGCAATGGGACAGGGAAGGGAGCATAGAAGTGTGAATACAATTGCTCACTTGAGTAGGAGCACACCGGGCAAGATACCCCTCATGGAGAGCGAGGCCTGCAGGTCTCTGTGAGCTTTTCACCAGGACAGCTCCCAGCATAAGTCCCTCTTTGACAGAAAACATCCACAGGCTCTGGGCATACAGAGCATCGCTGCCAGCATGGGCTCCTGCAGCTGAGCAGATGGTGAGAGCTGTGCCTGCAGCGTCGGAGCAGTCAGCACCTGCACGGCACAAACCACCTCTGGGTCAGGTGCTGGGTGTTTCGCAGAGTCCAAGCAGGTAGCTGGAGACACCACCACCAAAATCAAGCCTGAGCATTCCCAGCCACAACTCAGCCACTGTCCCAGCTGCTCCCTGCAGTATTTTAGCATTCAGCCTCACTTTTCCCATTTCCCATTATCTCTGACAGCTGGGTAAAGCGCATGACCCCCAGCACCCTCACAGCGATGCTGTATGCTGCTGCTCCGTGTGGGCCAGTACTGGGGGCGAGGGGGGGCCGGGGAGCTCACTGGTGCCATGCTGTTGCCATGCCAACCCCATCCCCACTCTGCCGCATCCTGCAGGGTGTCCTGCCTCCCTGGCTTGCTCTGGCAGGTTTTCCTCCCTTTACAAGAGATGGAAAAGTGTTACGGCAACAACCTCCCTGACAGGGAGTGGGGAAGGAAAGACAGAAAGGCCTGCATTTTCACTTCAAAGGATGCACGTAGTTAATTCAGTTGGAGAAGAAAATTTTCCCCCTTGGGCCCCAGAGGGAAATTTAGGCGTGACCTAGGGGATGGAGCTGCAGAGGCACAGCTCTTCAGTGGGCAGAAATCCATTTCATGTCTCCAGCACCTGTCACAAGGCAGTGCAGTGTGCCTGTGTCCTGGCTGCACTCACTACCCAACTGCAGTCTGACCTCCAGCAAGAAGCGATACAAATAAAACTGAAAAGCATTTCTATGTGCCATGTGGCTGGCTAACTACACAGGAAGAAAATCTGGGTTCTCTCAGTTTTCACTCTTAAAATACCCTGAAAGATTTTGTGTTCATGCACAAGACAGTACAATGCACACAAACATGGAAAGAGAGCAAAAGGAAGTATGAAGTCATGGACAGCCTTCAAAGGGTTAAGAGCAACATCTCTGTTGGCAGAGGAGAGAAAAGGAGAGATGAATTCACAGGCTCAAGAGCAATTTCAGAATCCACTCAAGCTTCATGCCACTCCGTGAAATCTCAGTGCACCTCAACTAGATCAGAAATTGCTTTACATTCCCTTCTATGTGTTTACGAGTTTGTAAAAGCTGATTTATTTTATTCCATTGCTACTCCAGGATATTATAGCAAAGGCATCTATTGGGAGAAGAACTAGGATTCATTATAAAGTTGCTTAAACAAAGACACTGCTATCAGAATTGCTGGATCAGATAGTGTTTTATTTTTATTGCACTGCAAGGAAATACCTTGGCAGCAGTGCTAACTTTGGCCTAGCATCTGATGGTGGAACTGTGGTCAGATGCAGTCAGTAGAAAAATTACTTTTCACTTCTCAGAGGACACAATTTCCCCTGGAGGGTTTCATTTCTTACTAGATTCCATACTTGCTTGCACAGTGGCTGTGATTCCCCTTCCTATCACTGCTGAAGAAAAGACACCAGAAAAGGCCAAGTGGATTCTAGGACTGCCCCAAACAACTAGACTTATTTTAACCATAATGTGTAGGCAGGCGTTATAGGCACAAAGATATTGGCTTTCCTGTAGTACCTTGCATCCTCTCTAACCACATGCCAGGCCCTGCATGTGCCATGTTTCGTACATAGAGCAGCAGCAGCAACACCTGTGTGCACAGCATACAAACAGCTCCTCACGCTGAAAGGCTAAGGGGAGCTGTCCCTTCTCCTGTGACCCACAAACTTCCACTGAAAACAGTACCTTCACCATGTCTTTCATTTCTTCAGTCTCCCTAGTCTCAACCTCTTGGCCTCCTTTCTGCTCCCTCTTTCCCAAATACTTTTCTCGAGTCAGTTTTGCCTTGCTCAATCAAGAGGTTCACAAGCAAAACCCAATTGTAAAACAATTTGAAAGCAATTTTGCAGCTGCCTCATGATAAGAGGCAGAGCTAATATCAGGGATGTTCGCTTTAGAACCACAATGCACAGAAATAATTATCTCAGCTCATGAAGAGAGAGAGAGAGGGAGAAAGAGAAAAAACACATGCCACACATGCCCAGATGGTCTGGCTGGCTCCTGCCTGGACTTTTCAGTTGGCATCCAATCGTCCTGGATGTCTGTGTTTTTCCTAAGACATCTGGAGAAAGTTTTCCTTTAAAAAACAGATGCTGTAAACTACTCCTTGCACAAACTGACTACGCTGATTTTCCCATTGTATAGATGAGGCCCAATAACTTCTTTGACACCACACCAGCTTCACTCAGCTGATATAAGTGGTGTATTTACACCCTCAGATCAGAAGGAAGTGAGTTACAAAATAAAGTTATTACATACATCCATCATTGTGAATCTCTGCTCTGATTAATTTCCTCACTTGTCATGTATTTCTGCGAGCAGATCAGAGCTCTTTGGGGAGGGACTGTGTCTGCTTCATGCCAGCGCAGTGCATGGGACAACTAGTCTCTGGTCTCAGCTAGCTTCAGTTGATGCTACAGTAATAGAACTGAATCATTAAAAACTGCTGTGACATATTGAAAACTCATATCTTTTCTCTGAAACTAAAGTAAAAATAACAGTCTTCTCCCCCAAAGCTAAACACAAATGCAGTCACTTCTAAAACTTTCACTATAACTTTCTGATCCAGATCTGAAAATTGCCTGTCAAATCAAAGCAACAAATTGCAACGCTGCCCTTCCTCCACTAATTCTGTGCAAAGACCAGCGTTCCTGCCTGAACTGCAGAAGGAACTGAATGAACAAACAGTCTTTGCCTTCAAAATCTGTACCTTTTCCTCCAAAGATGACAGCAGATAACCACACACCCTCTTGATTTAATAGATGGTTCTGGAGATGATTAAAGCTGAAAGGAATAGGCCACATACAAGGAACGTCTATCCATAGGTGGGAGGGACTTTCCAGGCAACTTTACAGGGGCAGCCACCCAGTCTGAAGGAGTTGACAGAGGTTTGCTCTATCACCCAAGAAAAAGTGGTTTCTAATAGGAGCTTCGTCTCAAAACCCTAAGGAAGCAAAAGAAGAAATTCCCTGGACCAAATGTCAGAGGCCAGCTAAGGACAGGGCACTTAAGTCTCCACGACACAGCAATCTTCAGCATAAGGCAAGCCCAAATACCTGGACGCACGGCTCCAGAGATACTGTCATACCGTACCACATCCTACTTCACATGCACTTGCAGATCAGAAATGTGCAAGTGGTACACAGTCCATGCCAGGGAGCAGATTTCTGCCACAAAAAGAACAACACAAGTGCTGTGTTCTTCTTTTCTTTCTGAATCTGAATTTCACAGGCATTCCCACCTATGCAATATTTACTTGTGCCTGGTCACTGCCCAGTTACTTTCGATAATCTAAGAGGCCTTCCCTAAATGTGCAAAGCAGAGCTCTACAAAAGCAGGAGGTGGTGTAGAGTGTATTTAAGGATGAAACGCAACTCAGATGCTGGGAACATAGTCCCTTAAAAATCAGTGGGGTGATACCACAACACTTGCATAAGAAATTTTGCTGTTTGTAAGGATAAGAAGTGATTGCAATCTTAGAAATAATAAAATTGGATTCAGTAGATGGAGTCCCTAAAAGAATCTCAGCAGTCAGGAAAGAACCATGAGCTGTTTCTCACACAGCTCCCTCAAAAACTCTTCCCCAGGATCTGACTGGAGAATGTGCCACCTTCATTTGTATGCAGTCCATGGACTTCAGTCAAATACCTTGCACAGTCTTTTATTATTGCTGTTATACTCCGGGATGAATTCAAACAACTCCTGTTAGCAATTGTGAGCAGAAAGCCAGGCAGAAAAGGAAAAGCATATACCTGCCTAGGGACTGACCTCCTCCCTCCCTAAGCTGTCTGACACCTCAAGTGGCCCCAAAGAGGGCAACAAGCTGTGCAGAGCCCGAGTTACAGGCAGGCCCAGCAGATTACCTGCACAGCCCTACAGGATGCTAACAGCCCTGACAGTGCCCCATGGTGTTGGAAACTGAGCCAAATGAGAGCGCAATCCAGGCACATCCAGGATTCCTGAAACACAAAATCTGTCCCTACTTGTAATAACTCCAGAAATTATCACAGGTGCTTCAGAGCTGGTCCTAAATCTGGAATTTTCTTTAGAAATGAGATGTCCTGCCTACCTGGAATCATGGCTTACAAAAGGTCATCCTCAGACAGGGGATATCATTTAGATTAGTTCTTTATTCCTTTTTCAGGCAAAACCCTGATTTAAGGAGTCCTGACCCGCGAGTGTTGAAAGACATTCAAGTGAAAACAGTGGATGGTAGTGCTCTGTCAGTGCAATTCTGAATGGGGTCCCAAGTTGGGTGGGCACTGCACCTGGGTACTGCTGACACCTTCCTAATCCTCTTGTTGGGTCAAGTGGGCTCTGCAGCCTTTTGAAACTCCAAATCCCTAGAAACAAATCCTCCTGAAAAGACAGATTATGCCTAAACTTGCTATCCAAGTGTCTGTTCCAAGCCCCGAGTTGAAATACAAAAAAGACAAACTGTGCACCTATTAGCACCACATCAATATCATTTAAAGCCCCATTCTAGGGATGGCCTGGCAGCCCTGTTAATGCGCCTAATTTCCCTGTGCCTCTGAATGGACATAAATAATTGTGCAGTGCTAGCCCTTCCCGCTCCATCCTCTCCAGCCAGCCAGATTATCTCTTGCTCTTTCCCTAGATTTGGCTTCAGGATGCAAACACCCTTTATGGTCACTGATTGTTCCAAAGGCCAAGTGTATAATGTACCATAAAATGAGATTTTAATACTCAGTGGGAGATTAGAGTGGCTCTGTTTTGTTAAAGCAGACTGTGTTCCCACACTTCAACGATCCCCTGCTCCTATAGCTCGCCACTGGGTTTGGGAGAACCTGGTGTGGGGAGGGCACATACTGGCACAGCAGGGGCTTAGCGTAAAAGATTCTGCCTCCTGCTATTGTTTCTACCACTTTGTCTTCAGATTTTTCTCTTACAAGACTGCTTTGGAGACAGAAGCGTCACAGGGGAGGATTCAGGAGTGTCCAGCAGGTTGGCTGGAAGAGGAGGGTGTGCAGCTAATAAGTGCAGTCTGGTACCCTGGTGCCCAGAAAGCAAGGCTCCAGGCAGAGCTTGAGATCATTGCGTTAGCCCTGCATACTGCTTGCATGGGGTTGCCCATGGGTGAGAGGTGGTTTAGGGCTCTCCAGCAGAGATGTGCCAGAGAACGCTCCGTCCTGGACAGGCCAGCTTTCTCCTGGCCTTCTCTATGGAGAAGAGACCCTGCTGGAAGACGCAAGAGGAGGGGAAGCTCTACAAATACAGATGGCAGGATTGGCACCTTACAGCTCTGGAATGTCATTCCCATGAAGCAAACCTGAAGGATGAGTGTTATTCTCCAAGTAGCCCAAAGGCTGGGAAATCAGCAAAGTCGAGTTGGGGGAACAGACTGCAAGCAATGGAAAGAAAAATCTATCACGAATTAATCACAATAGAGCATCTTTTCTCAGACTTCTATAAAACTCCTGTGTGATAATTTAGTGGTGAGAATATCCTCTAATGAGCTTCAAGGAAACTGCAGTCATCTTAACGGGCTTCTTAATGAAGAATCATTTAGGTTTTTATTAACACTGAGGAAAAACACATGGCGTTTGGTAGCTATTCGGAGCTGGATGAACATGAATAATTGCTTCAAATGTTCAAACACAAGTGCTCTAATGGGCCCCTGTTTGGTGCTTGAAGGGATATCACAATTTTGGTCTTTGGGAAGTATATCCAGAAGGAAGATTTTATTTTGGTTCCTAAACAGAATTTCCAGCCCATCAAGCTCTGTGGCAAGTGCCATCAGTACCATATGGTTGCCAGATGTTCTCACAACTAAAGACAGTTTGAAGATCCAGTGGATCTTCAGCTTTCAATCTCATACGAGGTTTGCTCTAGGTTCAGTCAATGCTCACTGACAGCAACACTGGCTAAGTAATTGCAATTTCAAATTCTGCGCCTACCTGTTATTTCCTATGTTAACCCTTTTTAAGTCCCAACACAACACCTAGTCAAACAGAAGAAAGTCACCAATTGGCTTCAAAGGTCTGTGGCCCAGCCTCATAGTCAACAGAGACTGTGAAGTCCCTGTGATTTTTGTCATTCCTGATTTGACTCTGGATTCTCAAACCTCCCATCTGATATAAGCTGCTTGCTGATAAAAAGGGAAAAACATGATCACAACACACCAGTTGAGATGGACTGGGAGAGGAAGAAGGAACTTGTCATTTTCTACCACAATTTACCTAGCTATCGGGCAATCTGTTCTGTGGGTATCACAAGTCTAATATCAGTAAATAAGTTTGAGATACTAAATCCAAGAGTTTCATGCTCTGCAGAGCCATGTGGGATTTGCTCATTGCATCACACAGTGGCAGCCTTCAGAAAGACCTGTGGCCAGTCTTGCCTGTAGACCTCAGTTTCAAATGTCAGCGGCTCATGGGAAATCTGTCTTTATAGTTACGAGAATGGCTTCAGGTAGAGATAATTACATCCAGGAGAATAACAATCAGGCAGTTTATACAAGCAGGGATACTGCAAGAGGCAAAAGAGGTGTTAAGACAGGGAATAGAAGAGATTATTTTTTCTTCCCCTTGGCCTAGATTTGCTGCAGGAGTTTTCTCCCAACTTTCTCTGACCTCCCTCCAGTCCTGTTCTCTGTGTGCTCTGCTACTGTAAACACCAGCCACCATCTCGCCTCCACACAGGCTAATGCCTTCATTGCCACCAGCAAGGATGACTGGTGAGTGCTGCTATGAGGGATGCTGAAGCCACCCTCTGACCTCTGCTCTTTCTCCTGTAATGCTACTGCATCACTGAGGTGTTTATCCTTTTCTTTGTATTGCGAGGAAGTAAGAGGACAACTCTCCTAACATGGCACCTGATAAATTAATCCGACCTCACCATCTGCCTCTGCTTCCCCGGTCTGGCTGCTCATATCACAAGCACTAAGAGACAGGGATCCTCTTTGTCACGTGGCCCTTGGCTGGTGCTGCAGGAAGCTCCAGCTCCTTTCCTTATAATCATCAACAACTGTGCCAACAGCCACATGCACTTGTTCTGGCCTTGGCCTCCCTGGGTACACCAGTCTCTCTCTGGCCTAAGTTAGTGAGGCTTTGCCTCATTATAAGCTTTGTAAGAGACCTCTGAATCTGTGCCTAAGAGACCAACAGTCGGGAAAGACAGAAACAACCATGAAATTACTGTCTTAATCTATCTGCAGCTTACTGTGCAATCAGAAGGCCAGCAGTTACCATGCAATTATAGAGTTAATTAAATGGGTATCTGTGCCTTTAAACATAAAACACTACCAGGAGGTACCTGCTGTGTGTTGGATTTCCGAGAAATAAACAAGACAAAAGAAGAGTGAATGGAAACAAGCTATTTTAGGTTGAAGGGGAGGAAAAAAAAACGGGTGTTCACCATTTTCTTTTCTGATGCTCCAGTGTGCTAGACACCAGGACTTGAACTCTTGTTTAATTTCCAAAATCTGTGCCTCAGTGCAGTGGAAACAGCAAGGGAGAGCTTTTGCCAAATTCAATAGAATTAGTCAATAATATTTCATTAATACAGAGGCAGTATCGCAAGCTTTTAAGTGCGGACACAGTAATCACAATTTACTTTCAACCTTGATTTACTGTCCTTGTACAGCTGGCAGTAAAATAAATGGTAACATTACCATTATAATTAATCTCTAACCTTGAAATTGTAGTAATGGCTGAGAAAAGAAAAGGAAGCTATCTTTAAGAAGGAAGGTTCTGGGGAAGTATTACATGCAGGTGAATTTATTCCACTTTCAATTAAAACACTAACACTAATGTTATTCTATCAGCTTTGATTTGCCAGCATCTTTCTCTAGTTTTACTGCAAGCAAAAATTAGGTTCCTCTCTTTCTAATGGAGTCAACACCAGGTTAAAAGCATATTTACCCAAAAAGTTCATGAGTGCTTTGGGCTTAATTTCAATGGCTCCTAATTTACACCAATTCGAGGATAGCAATTCCTACAGTTTGTTTGGATTTCTCCTTTGGGATAGCCCAACATGACAAACACCCATCCCTTTGTGATCTGATCCACTCAGCTTATGTACAAACCATCTTAGGGTCATGAGTCCTTATTTCCAAATTTCTCCGTATAAACTACATGTTAAGGACTTTCTGATCAGGGGCCCAAAAGCCTCCACCCTTGAACGTGAATAAGAGACTGCAGCCTTCTGGCAGCCTCTGAGCATTATCGAGCCAAGCTGTGCAGTCACCAGTGAGTGACTGTCCATACTTTACAATCTGCTACTTTTGTGGAATAAGTTGACCATTTTGTCAGTCAAGCAAAGAGTGAGCGTGTGAGAGACTGAATTCCCTCTTACTAACAAATCAAAGCTGCAGTGAAAAAAAGGATGCTTCCTACCCTCACTGCCTGGTGTTTCTGCCTCTTTCTCTACTTCCAACGGGTTCTCAATTCCCCAATGCTATATCAGATTCTTTCACCATCCTCCCAGTAGATTACTATGCTTCTCCATAAAGCTTGCCACTGCCCGCAGGAGTTATTCCCTAATGACAAGCAAGTTACTTGCTATTTCTCTCCTTTCTACAATATTTCTTCATCTCACTTGTCATAAGGTGCGTACAAACTAGCAGTTTCCAGCATTCGAGTATCCTAGCTCCAAATGCACTGGAAGCCATTTTGCAAGTCTAAAACTTGCAGGTTCCCACCACAGAAGAGCACGGCTGATAACCATCTTTTTTGCCTGCTTTGAGGGCTCTCCTCCAATTCCCTGGCTTCCCCTCAACAAATTAACAATTACCATTTAGCAAAAGTAAATTCAGGAGATTTTTCCAGCCACAGGACATCCATCTACTGCACTACAGCCAGTGGGTAAACTACCTACTGCAATCAAGCATGTGTCTACTACAGAGAAGTCCAGCAGGCTGAGATTAGCACAGATCAGAAGAAAGAAATCCTAAAAATCATACCTAATGTCCTGTAAAAACAGGGTGAAAAAATCATCAGCTGTCCAAGGCACATGGTAAGGTTTGAATAATGCTCAACACTGGAAAGAAAACCTGTAGTCTTGAGAGTGATGGTTTTTAGATTAGACAACTGGACATTATTCAAACTTCCACCCTCTCTATTGTTAATTAATCTGGACTCCCACACCTATATTGAGATTCACCATAGAATTTCCTCTCTGACTGCTCCTGCTTAGGTTTCCAAGGGAGATTTCCCCATCCATTGGGGTGTGATAGCTTGATTAATTTTTGGCTCACTTCCCTGTCACACCTAAGTGATGGACAGCGTGTCTGGAAGCCAGTATAGAATAACAGCATTAACTCTGTATCTAGCAAACAGACTAAACTTAAGAGAATGCTGCCAAAGAAACCCCGAGGAAGAGAAAGTGATGAAAATATAAATGATTAGAAAGAGATAAGAGACAAAGAGTCTAAACCTGTCCAGGGAGAGAGGAAATGAAAGCAGGAAAGTGGTATTCAGTGGGTTTAAATCAACTCACTGATTATCACAGATTGACACCAGCTGAAGATCTGCCTCCATGGATTCTACTGGGAGCAGCTCAGTCCTCTGCAGGCTGAATCCTAGAAGCTTTTCCCAGCATTAAGATTGTGGAGCCTGAGTTTGTTCTGTTACAGTCTTGCATCAGTGCGTGTTGATTTCTAACACAGTTCCTTTGTACCCCTCTCTTCAGATACAGACCAAGAAGGAAAGGACAAAAATTTGCAAGGGTCAGATGATTTTTGGTCCTGCACTCTCCCAGCTTACAGGCTGTAGAATTAGTTTACGTAACAGCCATGAACTCTTCCTTCTTTCCCAAATTGATACAGATGGTACGTTATCAGTGCAGGAGCAGAGTGCTCCGTTTGCTTCACCCCAGCATTTTAATGTCCTCCATCAAAACTCTTCCTCAGGATGATCCAACTTGCAGCCCCTGCATCTAGGACCCTGCCGCTAAGAGTCCCCTCATTCTCCACTCAGTGTGGTCACTCCATCCTGCAGGACGGCTCGGACATGAATAGGATCAGATTTGTGAACATATATGTGTGCTTCTGTAGTTTAAAGTTCCCCTTAAACACACATTCTTTACACATGGACAGGTTCCCCCATCCTAGAAGGATAAATTTATGGAAGTGGAGAAAGTTGTTTTAAATTATTCAATATAAATGTAAATAGGAGAAAGGGTTCCTTTGAATAAATTGTGTTATTTATGCTCAGCCCTGGAAAAATGGGCAGCAGGTTAGGATCTGCTTGCAAATCAAAGGTGTTTGTTTTCCTGATAGTTGATGCAAATAACATAAATATGCTTTACATTTTAGAAGGAAGCTTATGAAATATTAAAGTCAAATTCCCAGATCCCATCTCCTGTTGAAATGGAGTGCTCTTGAGGGACACCAGAGGATATTGTGGTGGTAAAGCACAGGAAGGCTGAGGTGTGTGTGTGCAAGACAGAGAGAAAGCAAAGTATGGAAAGGAATAAGGCAGTTGTGCTTATAGAGGAAGAGATGGCTAGAGGGATGGATGAATTAAAAAAAGAAAAAAAGAAAGAAGAAAAAAAGAAAGGAGCACAAGTATAGTGTTTCTATCACCCAATCAAACATAGCATGGAGGGAAAGGAGTATCTTCTGGCAGATGTTTTACCCAGGAGTGTTGCATCAGTTGGAGCAATGGGCCTATCTCTTTTTTCCTGCTGTTAAAAACTTGCCTCTGCAGAAAGCAGGATTGCTACCTCACTGCTTTCAACGTTGAGGACTTTGAACAGAGGGGGCCATTTCATGCAGCAGGCTCTTTCTGGGCTGCTTTAAGAGAACATCCCTTCTACCATTTTGTCTTTGTCTACCCTCCAAGTCCTCTCACAGCAGACCTGGTAAGGTGAGGGCTCTGCCTTGCTGTCATAGCCACCACCCTGTGCTGAACTGCTATAAGAGGACAGGATGGATGTGCAGAGTTTGTTATCACAGGATTAATAACACCATCCGTGTTTGGGTCCCAACCATACACCACCATAGCTTGTTTCCTCCCCTTCTTTCCTCAAAGACTGACAGGGCACCATCCGCCTTCTCCTAACACTTAATCAGAGAGCCTGTGTGAGCAGAGGTAATAGACCACCTGTCAATTAAATCTGTGGCTAGTGACCAACAGGGTGGCAGTTGTCAGAGCTTGTTGCAAGGGGAAGAGCGTAATTATCAGCTGTAGTAGGGAGCAGCAGCAATAGCCTGGTTTGGTGCTGTTTGATTAGCAGGCTGCACTGCCTCTGGAGAGCAGGACCATGAAAAATGCAGGAGAGTGGACGTGTGTGCTACTCAATAAACATCATTACTCCAACAGGAGAGGGGAAAGGCCTGTTTGTACAAGAGCTGCAAGCTGCCCTGCCAGAGCAGAGCAACTAGCAGTGATTCAGAGAGCAGTGACACTGAGGAGACCAGGGGAAAGGCTCTGGGAAACAAGCAGCCCTGGCTGTTTGAAGTATCCCATTGCATTTCTCCACTTGTTCCCATAGAGGAGGGCTGGATTACATGGGACAGCATGGGGACACAGCTATACATGCATGGTATGTACATATGTGCTGCATAGTGGCAGACACCAGGGCATGCATAGACTTCTACACATAGCCAGCCAGTGAATCCATGAAGTGCATATGACACCAGCCTCTGTCTTTAGTGGCCCCTGACAGAGTGAGCTGGCTGTCCCCATCAGACATCTGAGACATGGGAGCAAGGAATACACGTTAGCCATGGCACTGCCCTGCAGCTGAGGCAGAACACCATGCACACACTTCTCTAATATGCCTTCAGCAAACAGCCCAGCTTCTATTTTGACTGATTTATTTTCTTCCTTCCCTCTTGAGATAGGCAGCTGTCGTGGTTTAGGCCACTTCAGATATTTCTGGGGCTAAATAAGGAATACAGTAAGAGGCAAACAAAATCAGGGTTTAAGCATCTGCCTTCCTAAATTGGATGGGTCCAGAGAATCTGAAAAACTCCAGGCATTCCTTTGAAAGACAGTTAGGTGATCAATTTCTTCATTGCAGTAAGAGCATGATGTCCCTTCGCAGGTCACCTTTCTGCCAGGACATCTGATTTCCAAAGTTTTTACATTTCTGAAACACGTTATTTTCTTTGATTGAACACACTTCTCATCTCTAGTACTGCCAGTGACATGCTGAAAACAGCAGAAAGCAGGGAAAGGAAAGGGAAAAGGGTATTATTTAACTTCCGATTAGTGGATGTGTCAGTCTAAATAGGGACCTGCAACTTGTATTGAACATTTTTATAACATACAGCACTTCTGCAGAATTTTAAGTAGGACCCCAAAAAAAGACATCAATTTGAACTCTCTGACTTGATGACTGATTGGGCCATTGCCTGCGTCTGGAAGCTGTATTTGTATTTACTGACAGAGGTTGAGATTCCAGCAATGCAATCATTTGCTTGAGTTCCCCAGGCCATGGTGTATAATACGTGGCTGTAAACGGTAATGGATATAGAAGTATTAGAGTAGAATCTAACCAGTAAAGTAAACACACAGCAACTGGTGGAGGTCCAGAAAGGACAGCACATCCCAGTAGGCCATACGGCTTAGAATCATAGAATTGTCTAGGCTGGAAGGGACCTTTGAGATCATCTAGTCTGACCATTAACCTTGCAGAGGACTCATCTGGAATTCTTGGCTACCCCTGACACCCCTGCCAGAACAGCACAGCTGAGAATGTGCCTATTTGCATGCAGGCCCTCTGGCCAGTGCTAGCCTGGTGGCAGCTCAGCGGGAGATGGGCAACAGTTTTGGCAAAGTTCAGAAGCACTTTGTCTGCAGAGACCGAGCATATTTGCCTCACCTGCTGGCCACATCCCAGTGCTGCACCTGTTGATCAGTGAGAACAAGCACAACCAGAGGCAGGTCTTGCATTACAGAAAGGTTAACAGCTTTGCAAGCCAGAAGCACCACAAGAAAAACTGTCCCCAACATACACACACTTTAGAGCCTGCCTTTACCAGGTTCCTCTCCCAGCATATGGGATTGCAAACAATACATCCACCCAGCTCTCATTTCCATGCTCTTCTCCTCACCACTTGTGATCTGGCACCAGAGCAAAGGTTGTCCAGAATTTGCCCTAGACTTAGGAATGAGGTGCCCCCCTTATTCCTGTGGAAGAGCACGTGCCTTTTGCCATCCTCCATCCTTGCAGTGTGCAGTTCCCTGCCATGAGTACACTCCATAAATGCTGGGTTAACCTTAGTGAAAACAAACTGCAGGACAGAATGAAATTAAAAAAAAAAATCTCAAAATTGCAATGACATCTTGCACCCTGCACTGATAACAGGAAAGCACATATTTTCACCCAGGGGGAAATAGCTTTTCTCCCTTCTCCCTTTTCTCTTTAGGGTGGAGCAGCACCCTTAGCCATACAGTCCTGTCTGCACTCCTGGGATGAGCTGTAACATCCCAGTGCATGGCTGGAGGCTAGAAGTGGATCACACGGGCTCCTCCTGCCAGCTGGATGCTGGTGTTGCCACCGGCTCAGCACCAATTATTTATGAAAGGAAATAGAAACAAAACTGCTTGACATTTGAAAAGAAATCATTACCATGCACTTGTGGCGAATCAGAGCTGGAGTGCTTTAAAGTTCCGCCATCCCAGCGCTTAATTAGAGACCAGGCAGCTTATGTTTAGCTCTCATGAAAAATTTAACCCCCAGTTGCTTTGCCTGATTCCAGCCAAACTCTGCTTCTGGCCCACCCCCTTCCAGTTCAACAGCATGTTGGGCCCTGCCCAGAGACACCAACCACAGCTGGAAGCGGCCTGGGAACTGCTCAGGGTGAGCATTTCAGCAGAGCTCCTGACCCCACAGGGATTATTTGGCAGTTCAACCCATTAGGACAGGACCTCAGTGAAGTCTCTGGGATTCTCAATGAAGCCATCAGAGCCTTCCCCTTTCTCCCTCTGCTAAAAGACTTGGTGTGCCAGCTCTGTGGGGTCACCATCCATCAGTTTTGGCTAAACCTGGCCTGCTTTCTTCCTAGTTTTCACAAAACACACCTCCGTGCCTGGATGAGCTGAAGACACTTTTTTCCCCACCCCTCTTCCCGAAAGACCTTAGTGGCTGCATGGGGTAGTAATTATAACCTACTCCCCAGTTTGGAAGCCTTGTCTCAGCTGCTCTGCTCCCTCTGGATGACACTGATCATCTCCATCTCTCATCTATAAAATGGGTGTAGCAGGTGTAGTATGAAGATAAATAGAGTGAGTAGCGCAGACTGCTCAGATAATAGGATCTATATAAGCTTCCACAGTAAATGATCATTGTTGCTACAGCTGAATTTCCCTGATCTAGACAAGCCCCTGCTCTCCTGTCCCTCAAATACAGTTTAATTTGCATTAAAAAAATCCTTCCAAGATGATGTGGATTGCACTTTTTTCCCCCCTCCATGCTTTACAAGATATAAACATTGCGTCTTCTTTTTAAATATAGCCCCTGGGTAGGGATTCCTGTGAAACTGAGAAGCAAGCCATTTTTCAGATAAATGATTTATACAGAGGATGCTATGGATGACCTGACGCTGACCTGTTTGAATTAATTCCAGCATTTGAGCTTCCATTTCTATTAAAACTCCATTTACCAGGGAAGTGAAAAGGTAATTATCGGCCACAGCTTTAAATCACTCTGCTGCTGAATTATTAAAGGGAAGAATTAAAAATAATCAGGCTTTTTCATTATACTTCATAGAGAGGAAATTAAAGGTGTAAGAATGTATTTTTTGCTTGAATTTAAGTATTCATTTCTGAGATTTATGTAGAAATTGAAATTATTCTCTCTGCGTGCCCAGCTCATTCTCTTTATGAAAGACGCACAGACACACACTTGGGGGGGGTGGAAAAAAGTAAAAACCCTCTTGTAGAATTAAACGAAGAATAGAAGGAAGAAGGGATTTAACATAAAAAAGTATAGAAGAGTGGTTTGCATTTTAATACCTTTTTTTTCTGCACAATTACACCTCTGAGTGATCCAGCAGAGGGAGATTAAGCTGCTACTAATTTCAGATATACAGTTGTAAAATGCTAGGTTAGTTCTTATCAGGAGGGGTAAAAAAAAAAAAACCACCCAAAATCTAACTCTGCCAGGCAGTAGGAGATAGCTGATTGCTTCTGATGTCTGGAAACTCACAAGAGCGCTACAGCAGGGACTGACACTGGATCAGAGCAGCCCTGTAACGCGCCTCCTCCCAGGGAAAGGTAACAGTTGCTTTACACAAAACCACAGAATTTTCCTCACTTAATATATCCTAGCCTTCTTGCCAAGTAGGCAATAGTTTGTACCTTTGCATCATGAAATCAGGATGGAGGTAGTTGATCAAGTGGACAGATACACACAATAACATCTAACATAGCTCCAAAACCAGGTAGCTTTTCATGAGTCCCAGTCAGTATTTTGATTCACTTCATACCTTGAAGTCATGAGCTCCAGGAATAGATCACACCTACAAGCTCACCATGCTACAAGATGGTTGTAGCTACTCCTTCATGCCAGCTTAATAGCACTCTGCCATGCCCTGAAGCATAAAGGCCTTTCTTAAAGGATCTCTCTCCTGTGCAATGAACAAGCCCAAGAGCCGACAGATCTGGTCTCAAAGCATGAACAAGAATTTTTGGGGCTGGTGTAATCTTTGGGGAGATCAAGGAACATTCATCTGTGTGAAAACAGGAAAAAATACTGCAGTCCAGAAGGGAAACACCCTTCATTCCATTCCAGACTCAAAAGTAAGTCTCAAAACACTGATGTCCCCATGCGATTATCCAGTTCACTTCAGGTACTTCCCTGAGACTCCCTTTCACCACTTGTTGTGGATGAGTCTTTCCAAGATCAGCATTACAGGTGCACTAAAATGGAAGCATATACTCTGGAAAAGACATACCAGCTACAGTGTAAGAAAGGCAAGAGGAAGTCAACAGCAAATAGCCAAAGCAAGAGAGGTGCTTTTCCCCCCTCACCTCTTACATTTGGACAAAGTGGTTGGTACCTTTCCTCCCCCAGCCACGCTCTCCTGTACATTAGAGCTCACTCCTATCCAGTTCCCTGAAACAAGGAAGGAAATTGTAAACCTGGTGCCTGTATTTCATAACTGCCACAAGACTGATCCAGGGAATCTAGGCCAGTCAACATCTGTCCCTGGCAAAGCAATCAGAAAGTTGATATATGATTCAATTGATAAAGAATTAAAGGAGAGAAATATAATTAACATCAGTCAACACGGTTTTATGGAAAATAGGTCTTGTCAGACAAATCTGATTTCATTCGTTGATGAGATTACAAGTTTGGTTGATAAGGGTAACTGCAAAGATATATTATGTTTAGCTGTTGTAAGAAGTTTGACTTTGTATCTCACAGCCTTCTGATTAAAAAATTAGCGCTATATGATATCAGTAAAGCATGTGTTAAATGGATTAAGAATAAGCTTTCTGGCCGTTCCTCAGAAAGGAGTTGTCAATGGAGGGGCATCACTGAACAAGGGAGAGAGGCGCAAGTGGTACCTAACATATTTCCAGGCTTGGACTCAATTTTCCTCAGTAATTTTGATATGAAGAATTAATACTAATGAAATCTGCAGAATGCCCAAAGACCTACAGAGAGGTGTGTGACAATAAAGGGAGAATACTGCTCAGGAAGAGATCTGGGTCACTCAGGAAGCTGGGCCTATTCCAGCTTTGCAGGACAAGGAACCACATGCGTAGCTCCAGAGTGAGCAGGGGCAGGAGGCAGATGAGTTAACTCGGCAGTCAGTGCTGACAGCTCCTGGCTGCACAAGCAGCAGCAGAGCAGAGAGGCAATTCCTCCACTGAATACAGCGCCAACAAGAGCAGTCAAACACTGCTTCACACCCTGCTCTTCAAAGGACGGTGCAAATCTGAGCCTCACAAATGACCTGCCTGGGAAAATGTACAGTCCAGCAAGCATCTATATAGCAGGAATCCACTGAAGCGGGGCTGGTGGCTGGACAACTGCTTTCCCTGGCTAAGACCAAAGGCGGATGCAGAGCATGCTGAGATCACTGATCCATTGCTCCCTGGAGGGTGACATAAAGAGCTCAATCCGTTTAGTTTATAAAATGGAGATTGAGAAGTGACTTGACTAGAACAGATAAAAACCTTTGTGGGGAGACAATAGCAGGTACTAAAGGCCTCATTAATCTGCCAAAAAAGACATAAGAACAACCCAATGACTGCAAGATGAAACTAAAGAAATTCAAATGAGAAATTAGGTCCAAATATCTGACTAAAATGTGATTAAACACTAGCAAACTGCTAGGGGAATAGCACAACCTGAAACTCCAGACATTCACTGTTTTATGAAAGGGTTGCTTTAACCAAAAGTTGATGTTCATTCCCTTTTGCTACAAAGGGAACAATTACAAAAAGCTTTCTCAAGTTCTCCCTTTCCCCAATGCTGCTTTGTTATCAAGCAAAATAAACAAGTGACAAACGCTCCTTGCTGTCCGTGCACCTATCTGACCCTTCTCCATGCTGCACAATTCCACCCTTGTGGAAGGAATTGAGAGTCAGACCCTAGGGTTAATATGCCGTACAGACCATCCCAAAGATATGCACTGCCCAGTGACCCTTCTCAGACTCTTCTTCAATTCTACTGACTTTAACCCAGAACCAAGATAACTCTTAACATGTTAGCTCTGGCTATATTGCCCTTCTGCTCAGTATGAGTCTTTAAAGGCTTTGGGTCTCCAGCACTCTTACCTTTTTACCATATTCTGCACAGAACTTATACTACTGATCTCCTGGGCAATGAATTTATTATCCCTTTAACTGCCTGAAAAGAACTTACAGTCCTTATAATCATACTTTACATCTCTCCAGGGTTTTCCCTCTAAGGATCTCAAAGAACTGTGCAAATAACTATTATTCCTTATGTTCCCACACATGGTATTCCCTTCCATCATACAGATATGGAAATAGAGGCTGAAATGACATGACATTCTCTGTATCATACATGGAGTCAGGGAAAAGAAGGCAGAAGGATTAGCTGCCAGTGCTCTTCAGCAGATTCCACAGCCTCTCCAAGAAGCTGGAATGATACTGCAATAAAATCTACTCGTAGCAGAGATGTTCAAGGCAGTCCACAAGAGAGATGAGGATCTGGGGGAGATATTAACACTACAGGGCTGAAGAGTAATCTTCATTTGAGCAAGCTGTTTCTGCATTAACAGAAAAAACAGGATACAGCTGCCCTTTGAAAAGGTGTCTCTCTCCACTAACTATAGCAGGAGCCAGTCTCTAACGTGCCTGAACTCAACTAGTGCAAATACTCACACAGCAGCACCTCAGTATTACTAATTTGACCAATGCATTGTCACTGCTGCCACCAACTCAAACTCCCTGCCAAGTTTTAACTGTCTTACTCTCAATTAAACCCAAAACATACAGACATGCCATGTTCTGTCTCGTATGGCACTTGTCTAGACCGTCATTTTAGGCTGGATGCATCAGCACCCCCTCACAGTATAATCTATATACATGCCTTTGCTTTTTGATACTAGGTGGTATCATGCAGATGGAGACATTTTGCATACTTGCTCTGCTGCTTTTTTCTACAATAACCATATATCCATCAATTGGTTAAGAAATTTTGGTAAGGAAAAAAAAAAAAACCCAAAACCAAAAACCAGAACCGGTAGAGATGCCTTTCAGTAAAGCAGAAACAGTTTTGACACTATTAGAAACACCTTCATTTTTCACTTTAAGACCTGCCATGTCAGAACATGGCTTTTATACTATTATCTTTTCATGGCACAATTGAAAAGAAATATTGTAGTTGGCCCAAAACAATGTTTCTTTCAAAAGAATTGTATTTCACAGGAAAAAGCAACACTGGATTCTAATTCAGTACAGACAGTAGGCATCCTTAGCCCATTTGGATGTTGCAGACAGAGTAATAAACAAACAAGTTAGCTAACAGGTGAGTAGGTAAACAAGAGAAGAATGGATACTGTAAATGGATGGATAAATATGTAACTAGAAGTAACAGAGGTAGGTGGGTGGATACTCAGATGAGTTTATAGCAATTCTGAGCAGCCAGCAGGACACACAGGTAGAAAGGTTGTTTCCCGGGGATGATCACTTGGGCTTTAGGTCCCCAAGCACAGCAGTTGCTGTTGGCACCAACCACCCTCATGGAACCAGCACAAGCTCCTGTGCTGCTGCAGTGGGTCCTCATTCCTCATCTGTCTGGTTTTTGTAACCAGCAGCTGTTTTACATTTCCCTGCTGTGTGCATTGGGTTGATTTTGCCTGTACTCCCTCAGGGTTCCAGGAAACCATCCTCACTAGCATTTCTCTATTGTGTTCCTTCTCCTTCCAGCCCCACTACCACCTCCTATTCTCCAGTCACTTCACACCACAGCCTGATTAGCGTAAATATTGCCACCGAACAGAAACTGTCTGAACAGATACCTTTCCATTTACCTCCCCTCCCTTCCCACCATGTGAGTCTGTAATGAATTAGGAGAAAATGCTGCTGAGAGGTGTCAGAACAATTTCTATTAAACATAATTTTCTAATGAAAAGGTTATAAGCGACTGTGTCAGAGATAATCAAAATTCAATCCCCCAGCCACTGCACAGCACAATCCTCTTCCAGCAACTCTAACTTGATGGCTGCAAGTCCTGTACAGTACAGTATGTCAAAGTGGGGTCTTGTGCCACAGCTTGTTCTTTTGCAATGCCACACTCTGTAGGAGTTCAGCACCTCTAGCTCTAGGGGAGGGAGAAACTAGTGAAACAGTCGTTCCTCTCCTGGGTCCTCACCAGCTCTCCAGTCCAAAGAGCCGGAACAGAGTTTGCTCCTTAGCTAGCCAGCAAGCCATCCTGTCTCAGGGACAACTTTTTTCCCTGCCTCCAGCACTTCTCTTAATTTATCCCTCTCATTTCTTACTGTCCCTCCTTCCCTCCCACACTTCCTCTCTTCTCTGTCTTTCCCAAGCCACTAGAGAGGATTGGAGACAGGATTACTTAATGATAACAACAGCCACCATCCTAAATCCAGTCAGGGATGGTGGCTAATCCTTTTAATGAGCTGCTTCAGCTCTGGCAGCTCAGCTAACCCACATGCTAAGGCACCAGCTCCCACCTTCATTTCCTCCCAGAGAAACACAGCTGCTGATCAGAGGTTGCAAACAAAGAGATTGCCCTCAGCAGTAAGGAAGAAGCCCTAAGGTATTTTGTTATTCCTTTAGGACTATGGAAACAGTCCCAGAGAGCCCTGATCATGCCACATACATCAGGCAATCTCTCCAGCACCCATCAGTTCCATGAAGGTTACATGTATGACAGGACAGGCGTAAAGAAACACCTTTCACCAGAAAAACAGGGGTGACGCATGTAAAACCCAAAACACTCACCACCAAAATAGAAGCATCAAAACACAGGAGAGAGCTTGACATGAAGCTTCCTTCAGTGCTGAGCAGCTCTTCAGGCTCCTCTCTGGGTGTCTCAGGGCCCAGTCTCAGATCACACACAGCACAGACTGTGCTCAGAGGCAAGGCGACTTTTTTTGGCAAGCACATGGCAGTGTCTTCCCTGAAGCAAACAGAAATAGGGGTGGAATGACCCTTGGCTATTCATGCACATTAGGCCAAACTGAACTGCTCTCTCTAAATTAGGCTTTGTTCAAGGGCTAAAACCTCTCATTGATTCTGTTTCAGTCATTCATTTCCAAGGCTCACTGGAGTTAATAACACTTCCTTCTCCACAACAGGCACCTGCTGGGCTAGGAAGGGCTTTTAGCTGGCGTAAGAGAGCAGAGCACCCCAGCCCCACAGCTCCATGAACAGCACCCCTGGGGAGGCAAGGTACCACTTCTGCTGCCTCTGAAAGAGGATGCTTTCCCAAAGTCCTCATTAACCTGCTGTTAGTCACTGTTCAGAGTCATTTGGCACTGCTCAAGCAGAAAACCCATATCCTCCCCAGCACTCATATTAACATAGGACACGAGAGGTAGGAAGATCCACTTCCCTCTCCATCAAATACCATTTGGTAAATGCTACTACAGAATCCAAGGAGACAGTCTGGAAAGGTGCTGCTGGTTTCCTGCCCGGCTTGTGTTTCCCTGTCAGCAAGGATGATGGGGATATATTCTTCCCTCAGTCTCAAGGCAAAAATTTATCTTCATGGCTAATATATATTACAGTGGCCCCATCCAGCCTTTAAGGCCAGTTCTTCATTATTTTGCACTTGTGCTACATTTTGTGCTGATGCAAAGGAACAGTGTAAATCAGGCATGAATAAGGGTGGATTACTGCTTCAGGAGCCTCTAACTGCCCCACATCGGCAGGTTTAATTGCTTTCACAGGGACCAGGCCAAATCAGACTCAAATTCTGATAACTGAGGCATACAAGCAGCCACACTGATTAAACTCTCCCCCCATTCCACTCTGGTCACAGCAGTGCTACAGTGTCTGTAAGCATAAAGCCTATCTACAAGGTCTGATGCTTTGTTTCTCCCCCTTGAGTTTTTCAGCCAGTCCTCACTCTAAGAGAAAGGCAATAGTCGAACTCAACTAAAAGCACCACAGTGCAATCCTACCTACTCCCCTTTTCCTCTGCAAGAATGGCCCTGTGGCTGTCAGCACAGGTCTCTTGTCCTTCACTCACAGGTGTTTATGCTCCCAGCCACAGCTTGGAGTAACGATGCTGCCAGTGATGCACTGCCTTCCCTTCTAATGAGGCTTTCCTGCTCTGCAGATCACGTGCTGGCTGGGTTTTTCCCTCCATTTCCTTATTAAGATAAAGCTGTCATCAGCTTCCCTATTCCACTGGTTTGTTGGGACTTTCAAAGCCTGAAACTGTATTAAATATTCAGTCTGCTCCTTTGGGCTGCATTTCAGAGCCTGTATCCCTCCCTTTAATTGCCCCATCAAGAATAGATGAAAGTTTGATACCGAGGCTTTGACTGGGACCAACTCAAACACTTTGGACTCTGCTAATTTATTTATTTCGAGAGAAAATATCTGGATTATTCTGATTGAATTAAACCCTATGCAATTGCTAAAGACCCCTTTTCATTTGTTCTTTCACTCATTCATGCATCCTTCAATTAATTCACTCTTTTCCCTGCTATTTCTGGCCATGCTGAATTACATGCATGCTCTTTCCTTTATCCTTTTCTTTCTACCTCTCTTCTGTCACCAAGCGTACATCTTCTCAAACAGCTTTTCTAGAGCACCACTGCACCCTGTACTCTCATGGGAAGGCAGATGGAGATTTCCATCCAAGGAGACACCTCCCCGGGGCACTGCTCCACAAGCAAGGTAGCAGAAATCAGAATTTGGAGAGAACTTGGCTGACAACCATAATATCCTCCACATAGCTTCAAAAGCTGGCTCTTATTTATACGCACCCAACAGAAGCTCGTTAATCTGCACCCCATCAATTCGTTACCTGGCCAACCCTGCCTAGCAGACTGAGCTCTTAGCCGTGTCTCCAGGGCCCTTCAGCTCTTTTTGACTCTCCTGAGCATCTTTGTTTTCCCTCTGACTACTGCTTACTTCTCCCACAGGCAGGCAGAGGCCAGCTTTGCCTATCTCCCCAGCATGAGGAGGCAGTTTTTCATGCCTCCTTCAGCTCCCTCCTTCTATTGCAGGCTACAGCTGGAAGGAGACTTTGGAGGGGGGGGCTTTTTGCTGTCTTTATCTACTCATAGCTGCATCTCAGCTGCTTTTCACTGAGGTCTGGAGTCTGTGGGTGAACACATCTGTGCTGAGACCAGGGGGACAAGGTCAGCCTCAATCACAGGGTGGCAAACAGCAGCCCCTCCAGCTGCACTGCCCTCCTGGTTCCTCTGATGTAATTAACATCTCTTTGTTACTGTCTGCAATCACAACTGTCTCTGCTTTAATCATCATCTCCCAGCAATGAGCATTCCTTCTCATTAGAGTCTTAAAAACCTCCATTATAAACATGTAAATGGGATGCAGTGAGGAGGGAAATATTTTACTACTCCAATTTCCTGTTGTGCCACTGCCAGCAATGTGATATTGTTACTAAGCATCTCCAATCAGCACCAACATCTACATGATCAGGCCCACATTGCACTTGCAACCAGCATCTGACAATACACTAGCACCCAGCGGAATCAAGGTTTCCAGCCTTCAACAGAGAACGAAGATTTTCCTTTGAGAAAAGAGTGCAGATGAGACAGGAGACTCTGAAAGCAGAGGAGAATCTGTTCCATTCTCCCAAAATCCAGCTTTCAACTGGCAGCACGCTCAAGGTAAAATCAGCAAGCCACCCCATTTTTATCCTACAGTAGGTAAAATCTCAAGTCTCTCTGGCAGCATCATTAAAGGCCTTTGACCTCTTCAGACATTTCTCCACTGATACCAGCTGAGCTCTGGCCCAGGAGGACTCCTGATCTGCTGGTATATCCACACCAACCACAGGCACTCTTTGCATCGCATGGACCTGTTTGGTTCTGCCATCTTCCTTCTCAGCTAACTGCAGAACTGCCCATGAGTCCCCCTTCTTTTTGGCAGCAACCAAAGCAAGAGTCTCCTAATCACTACCCTTTCAAGAAGAAGCCTGTCCAAACATTTTCTCCCCTTCTTTCAGAAAGGGCAGGTATCAGAGGGATACTGACCTCCCCTTCCCCTCTCCACACACTCCTGCCCAGCAGGCATTTCACAAAATACCCTCTCTCCAGCAGCGCTTCAGCAGCAATATACTGGCCAGGTACTACCCAAGCCCCTTTCAAATAGACATTATTCAATCCAACAATATTTACAATGTAAGTATCAGTTCTGTTTGCAAACACACCAGACCTAGGGGGAAGTAGACGGGGAAACTTACCGACTATCTCCAAAGAGCTGCTGGGAAGCACGTCAAGCCAGATGCTGTTCACGGAGGTGAGCGGCTCTGTTCCCCTCTGCAGCAGGCCTCACGGGTCACATCTCTCAGCAAAACTCTTCTGCTCTTTAAAAAAAGGCCTCTTGCCAGGCTGCCATCCTTTGAGCAATGTGTGGTGAGCACAGCAGCTGTAACACCTCTTCCTCACAGCATAGCCCAGACACCAACAGCGGCTGCACAGGCCCTGCAGGCTTTGCACAAGATGGCCTAGCTTCCTTCTCTGGCAAAACTTCTGTGCCAGGCCCTCTCTTAGAGCATCCATGGGCAGTTTAAGCTTCAGGAATCAACCTTCCTTTGCCTGAAGCCCACATTACAGTTTTTGTCCTTTTCCCTCTTCTGTTTTTCTTTGTAGTAGATTACAAGGTACACTTGATCTTGATCTCTCCAGTCAGACTTTCTGCCTTATGCATACTAAGGCCTCTGCAAGCAGAGCCCACAGAATACATATAAAATATTTCGCACCCACAGTGCCTAACAAACCCCTGAAGGCAGAAATTGCAGCCAAGGTGCAGAGCAGAGATAGCGGATCAGGCACTACCGTGCTTTCAACTCCAATCTCCCTGTCCTACCTCCTGATAAAGCGTTGCTGAGGCTTCTTCCATCTCACAGTTCCTCTCCAGCACGTGGATTTGGCACCCATGAACTTTTTAATTTCATAAACCACCAGTCCTTCGCCTTCCCTTTTGCACCCCTGTGCTTTCTGGAGCTCTCTAAGCCAGGTGCAACCACCTGATAATTGCCTGCAACGTGCTCACATCCTCTGGAGTGGGGCCTCCGTGCCAGGTGCTGAGCTGCAGCCTCAACTCAAGAGCCCCCACTGCTCATAAAAGAGCAGGACAGATGGGAAGCCACAATCCAAGCCACCTCGTTTTGCTGAGCCCAAACACCTCTCCTCCCTTTAAGTCTCGCAGCCAGGCTGCTTGCCTCCATTTCCTAGGCTCCACGCATCTCCTCTCCACAAACAACAGCACAAAAATAAAAAAGCCTTACCCCTCTGATGGGTCCTTTATATCCTCTGTGCACCTGAGGAAAGGGCACACCCTACTGGTTCCTCGGTTTGTTTTTTTTTTAAAAAAAAAGCAAAGCCCACACACCTTTTTGCAATCAAGTCATCAAGAGGAGAACAAGGGGGTTGTGCTCACTCAGTTTAAGGGGTAAAAGCAGGAAAGTTAAAGAAGGTTAAACTGACATATGAACGCTCTCAGCTTTTTGTGTAACACCCTGTGCTTAGGGGCAACCCCATCAGGTTTAATCCTCTTTAAGAAATGCACTTGCTTTGCTCCTGAACCTTTCTGTGTGTTCCCTTGGAGACAAGACCTGAAAGCTTCTCTAACAGCCCTGAGTGCTTACGTTTGCTACCAGAGCTGACGTCTACTCTGACCAGGCCTTGCCTTCCCCTTGGCCAAGCTGTGGATAAACAGGACAGGATGAAACAGGGTAAGTGCCTTCTACAGCAGAAACACTCCAGTAGTAGCAGTTTCATCTCTGCACGTGTGCTTCACATGCTCAATTCCACTCAGCCTTTTACCAAGCCACTGCCACAGCTGGTCAGAGCACCACTGTCAAGGGCAAAAGAGTACACTAACTGCTCCAGAGCCCAGACACTGGACTCGCCTCCGGGGAATGGTTTGTAGTGAAGTGGAATTTATAGGCAAACACATCCTCCTGCCCAAAGGCTGGCGGCAAAACTCTCTCATTCATGCCATTCCAAACACTGCTCAGTCAGAATTCAATACTTATACTTCCCTGTTTATGTCACCATCCTGTGGTCTTAAAGTATAACCAGCCTTTTCACAATGAGTTCCCACTGACTGCAGGAAAAAATCCATGCGTGCTTTTAAACACAGGGAAGCCCTTCCTGGCTGTCTTCTTTCCTCCTCAATCAGACACTGAAGCTCTATGCAACATCATCAAGTACACCTCACTCCTCCTTGACACTCATGGATCTGCTAAAAGGTTAATTTAAAAGTTGTAGAGGCCTGGTGTGTGGTGCTGGCAGAGCAGCAACTGTCTCTTCTTCTGGGCTGAGCTCTGACTGGGGCAGGGGTTATGAGTTATGATCCAGCATTAGGAGTATTTAATAGAGGGGAGAACATTTGAACCAGTTGTAAAGATAAGGCATCGAGATTACAGTGCTAATAAGGGCTTTAAGGGAGGCTTGTTCTTAAATGGTCATGAATGACGGGGGAGTGAATGAGGGCAGAGTGGATGGAGGCATAGATGAGTGGGAATTAATACTTGTAAAGATGAAATTCGGCTTTCTGTTGTGATTAGGACTGAGGGACTCTTTGTCAGGAAGTCTAGTGACAAGACAAGGGGTAACGGTTTTAAATTGGAAGAGGGGAGATTTAGATTAGATATTAGGAAGAAGTTCTTTACTGTGAGGGTGGTGAGGCACTGGAACAGGTTGCCCAGGGAAGTTGTTGATGTCCCATCCCTGGAAGTGTTTAAGGCCAGGCTGGATGGGGCTTGGAGCAACCTGCTCTAGGGAGAGGTGTCCCTGCCCATGGCAGGGGGGTTGGAACTTGATGATCTTTAAGGTCCCTTCCAACTCTAACCATTCTATGATTCTATATGACAAGACTACCATCAAAGTCTGGATGATTTTAGCCTTTGCTCTCTATGACTGGCCAATGTTCTAAATTTCCCTTTGTTTCACTTATTTGGGAGAAGACACATCTGTGGATGCAGAGATTAAAATGGCTTTTTTTCCTCGTCAGTTTGGGTGCTGATTTTAATCAGGTCTTTTTTTTTGTTTTCCCTTCCACAGCTCCATTTCTAAAGAAAAGGAACAGCTCAGAGAGAAATTGGAGCTGCTCCCAGGACAAATGGGCCTGACTGGCAGTGCATAAAATTACCACTGTCTCTTCACCTTGCTTTCTGCAATCCCTTTATTAACTAACTGAATCCACAGTCATTCTCTCTTTCCTAGCTCATTCATTCTCTTTCTTTCTCCCTCTCTCTACCCTTGCTAAGAGGTTCAATTATCACATGCTCATGGACTAGTAATGCACCCATGTCATGAGGGAGTGCAATTACATGTCCTACAATCATCACTAGCCTGAGCTGGTGGCAGGAGTCCAGTTTGGACGTGCGGGAAATGCTGGATCTGGACCTAGGAGCTGGTTTCTCCACTGCTGCAGTCCCTGGTGTGGCAGAGAGGTGCTGCAACTCCCTATGTATCTAGCCAGAACTGTGGGCAATTTATTTCTAGGATAAAGAGGAATCCTGCCCTCCTAGGGCTCTGACAATGGGAGGCAGGAAGAGGAAGTGAATTTAAGTATGATGAAAGACTCATCTGGCCAAGGATTTTGCCTCTGGCTGGTTCACAAGCCAGTGAGATAAGCCCACAGGCTGCTGGTAGGGCTTAGCAAGCTCCTCACTCCTGTTCTTTGCAGCTACCAATGAACCCACCTTTCGTGAACTGTTTTCTCACCCCTTCTCCAAGCCCTGCCATCACCTGTCCTCATGACTGAAACATTAACAGCCAGCCTCCATAACTGTGAATGGCCAGTGTGATGGGCCTTGGCATTTTTCTTTCTGGGGCAGGGCTGAGGCATATCAGAAACCATGCTGGGGTGATTACACCCAGCAAGCTGCCACACTGCTCTGCGGTGCTGTCAAGCCAGTTCTTATTCAGCCCCTAAAAAAAGGATTCAGGCACAAGCTCCAGCTGTCAATCAAAGCACACATCCAGGTTGAAGTTCTAGGAGGGTAATTAATTTCCATCCAAAGACTGGAGAAGTGTATTTGTTTAATGAACGCATTAACAATTTGTTCTTCTGCTCAGTATGTGTTCTGGCATTTTATTAAGACTTTTTTTTACTGAGGGTGAGGAACAAAGACTAATAAAATGTGTTAATGACAAATACCAACTGCGTGAAGAGAGGACATAAAAGGGACAAGATGATTTGTGGGCTGGATAGAAGGAGACTGAACACTGAGTCCACAAACTGGGATGAGGAAAAGGTGACACCATGCTCACTTGGAAAAGGTGGTGGGTTTCTGACACTTTTAAATTTTGCATATTAGTGTCTATCTGTGGTGTGATTATGTTTGAAGGAGTCCAGCCCTCTCCCACGTTACCAGTTCTGCAAGTCATCTACTTCCTTGCACTCCTGCCATCTCCAGATCCCCGCAAACCTCACTGACGTGACCACAGGAGTGCCACTAAGCCACCTGTGAGCAGCTGGGACCCCCCAAGGTTACCAGCACTGTGGCTTCATCCTCAGCACAGGTACCAGAACGATAAAGGGATGCACAGGGGCCCACATCCCTCTGCCCTACAAGCATTGCTGGCAGCAGGTAGATGTGTGGTGCCCAGGCTCCCAAGGGCACAGTCAGAGCCCAAGGGCACAAGTGCTGTCCAGATGTGAAATGTGCTACCAGACAGACCTGCAACTCCCACAGCAAAACCTCCCTGACCTCCTCATCACCTTCCTGGAGCTCTTCCTGGATGTAGCCATGGATGGAGGCAATGGAAGGGGTACCCAGGTTTGTCCACCTCCTTCCCACCCCATCCTTTATGTCACAAACTTTTTGTTTCCACACGACTCCACTCAGCAATGACTCCTTCCAGCATGCAGCTGGCTTTCTCAGCTGTCTGCTTCCCTCCTCCCTGCTTGCCTGTGCATACAAGTATGATACTCCAGGACAGGTCTCTCAGACACTAGAATACATCCAGGGTAAATTATAATCTTTTACTTTCTTAATATTTTGTAGCCGACACAACAACAAATAACTACAGTATCCATGCTTTTGTTGCAGCAAATACTGTTACACAGGAGATGAAGGCAGATATGACCCTCAATATACTGCTCTTCATTGTAGTTATTTTTTCTTCTCTCTGGTTCTTGGTGAAATTTTCTAGAAACATTTATACTTTTCCATATGTCACCTTAAAATCGGAAAGAGCTTTAAAAAGAAAATTGCATTTTTCTCTCATTGCAGAGTCCTAGCTTTCTTATTACTTTTCTCTTTGATTTTTCTTTTTCTTTTAAAGTAAATAAACAACAAACATTTTTTCACAGCACTCTCAACAGATTATATTCTGGTCATTTCTCATGGTTTTTTTCCCAGTGTTCAGTGACAATTATTATAAAAAAGAACCATTTTTTCCAGCCAAGACCTAGAAGGGGAGCAGTCATGTAAACCACAATTTCTAGAGGACGAAGCAATCTGGCTGGAGCCACCTGTTAGAGAATTCCTGGGAGCCCCAGTGATCTTGGGCATATTAAGCATATTTGCAGTAGCTGAAAAGACCTCATGGCTTCTAACTTCTGCATCCCCTGACACCCCCAGCACTTTCTCAACTTGTACCTGATACACACAGAAGCTACTAAGAAAGTATGCACGTAACACCTATATTTCTAGCAGTTCTTGCTGTTTGGAGGTGTTACTAACTTCTTCAGGTTTTTTTTTTTTAGCCAGATACTCATCTGTACCATCAGTGGGATGTTGCTGCAGGTTGCTGAGCAGAGAGATTAGCCTCAAAAAAAGGAAAGCTCAGGGGTTGCTGCCCCTGTGCTCAGCCTCCTACTACCTCAGCTGGCAGGACCCTTGGGGACAGAGCTGGAGTTTCTGCTGCTTATTCTGCAGGCAACCTGTCGTTTTCTCAGCATAATCCAAAGCAGGATGAGACCTAGAGAGCAGGTCATCTTTTCTGTCTGGAGGCAGCCCAAAGTCCTGGCTAAGGGAAAGACTGTCCCTTTGGTATCTTCCCGTCACCTCGCATTTCCTCGAAGTTGCTCCTTCCATCTGTTCAGACACAGAGGGGTTTTATTTTAACTGGAAGTTCTTCACTGTTAAAAGAAAGTCTGCTCCATGATAAAAGCAGCATGGCCCAAGCAACACCTCTGCTTTGATTAATGCCTTCTGCAGGTTCCAAGTGTGTCCCCATCTGTCATGAGCTCCATCTCCTCACAATGAAAACAGATCACCAGTCTGCATTTAATCACTCAGAACAGACACAAGCCATAAAAAGCAGACAGGCTAGTAAGGAGCAAAGCACTGCTCAGCAGCATTCTCTCACTGTGCTTTGTGCCTTGGGATCCACTGAGAATGTGGACAGAAGGGCCTCGGGGACAAAATATCATTCAATGAGCTTTTTGCTGCCTCATCTAAACAGTGTCAAGCAGGGGAAGGCAGGAGGTGGAATGGCAACAGGTCAGGACATAGCTTGTACACTTAAAAACCCCTTGGTTTTCAAAGGAAGACGCACCAAAAACTTTCTTGCCCACTTGGCAATGTCAGCTCCCAAAGGAGACAGGAAAAAATGCCTTCTTAAATGGCTACAGGTGTCCACATTGTGAATTCTGATGAAAGCAAAAGTTGGTCATAAAGGGCAGTGACTGTTCAAGAGTGGACAGTTCTGCCCTCTCTCAGGACAAGAGGAAGGTGTTCCTTTCAAAGTGGAGAAGATGGCCAGCAAATGGGAGCTCTAGTTCTGCGCTGAAGGGTGGCCAGAGCTCGTCAAAAGCAGCTCACCTGGAACTGCGCACTGAAGACAAGCTCTGAAGTCTTTCTCGCTTTTTCTGTCTGGTCTGAGTGTCTAACGATCACCCCATTACCACCGGTGACAGGCTTGTGATAACACTGCCATTTCATTAGCTGTGTATTGTTCTGGAGATTGATGGCTGGCAAGCTAAGAGAAATTGCATCTCCCTCTGCAGCTGCCTGTCCCATAGACAGCGTTCATCACAGAGAGAAGCGGAGTGAAGAAAAACATACAGGAGTAGGAACCAAATGCATTGGCATCCCACTGAACTCAAATGTCTATCTGCAAGCTGGTGTGAGGATCCAGGCATTTTCCCTTCAGTGCTCCAACCCCAGGAAAACCTCTTCCAGAGAAAGGAAAGGTGAATGCCAGGACCGCCCTCCCCAGCCTGAGCTCACAGAGCTGCCCAGAGGCCTCACCTCTCCTTTGTGCTCCAGAATAATTATTAAACAGACAGTTCCAAAGAAAAGCAAATATTGACATTAAGCAAGAAAGTAAATGCCATTTCGCTCCTGGGTGCTTGAAGAGAGTAAGGGCAGAAAGGCAATGGTAGAACAGAAGGAAATGAGCATCTGGAAAGCTCGAGAGAGACAGGCCAGCTCCCCAGCCCCTCTCAGCATCTACAGGCTCTCATCTTTCTGGGAGGAAGAGTATTTTGAGGCTTTCTGATGGAGAGAGCAAGACTGCAAATGCAAAGGAAGGCGGCAAAGGCAGAAAGCAGGCAGAGAAAAGGATAAAAGTAATAGCCAAAACATGTTTGCTCAGTTGTATCTAACACTCCATCTTTCTTGACTGGCTTTTGCAAGTTTCTTCTAATATTGCTGATTGGTTCTTAGGATGGATGAAGCCAACTGTCTGGTTTCCAGAAGACTTTCTTCCATGCTGAGCACCTCCTTCCTTGCTTTCAACACCTCTGCTGAGCTGACAGGGGGTCTATGTGGTTTTCTACAAGTACTTGCATGGTGCGTGATCCCAGGAAACTTGCATCGTTTTGGCACTACTCATGAGGACAAGTTTTCCTAAGTCACTCATTTCCCAGCAGTATATTGTTCTGTAACCAGGACATTTCCTAGGTGCTAGAAGGGACACAGTCTAGTCCCATGTGTTTGTGATAAATAACACCAGCGCATATTAAAGCCGTAACCTATCCTGCCACTTCTGGAATATCATCCCAGTTTTGTCTGGCCCTTTCCATCCTTTTAGAGGCAGTTTCTGACGTGGGAGGCTTCAGAGAGCTCCCGATGCGATGAATAAAAACCACCTTGCAACTGTACACAAAAAATTAAAACCTCATTTGTGTCCGCTGAGCGAATAAACCACAGCTAATTAAATCCCATAACAATAGGACATTATACAAATGAGTACCGCCTCCTTAAAAGCACAGCTGGGGACCAGTACAGTTATTCGTGCTGCGCCCCTCCAGAGTCACGGGGTGACAAGTCTTTCATGGCAAGGCTGTGCAGCAAAGGCAGGAGCTCCCTCATGCCCTGACAGATGAGCCAAGAAAGATGGGTTTTTTTCTGCCAGGGAAAAAGCACACATAGACACACACAGACAAACAGCATGAATGCTCTCCCGCTGTCTCCCTGGGGAGCACTCAAGCTCTCAGCAGTGGGTCCTGCTGAGTGTTGGGGGAGTTCCCTCGGCGCTCACGACAGTCTCTGTGTGCAGCACCTCATGCCATGGGGAGGCTGGAGCCCCAGCTGCACGGGGAGCCGAGGCACAGCCAGGCCACAGGCGCGATGCCGAGCACAGCCATGGGCTCTGTCCTCCCCTCTGCCTTGTATGAAGTGCAGAAGCCTGACACAGAGAATTTATTATTGTCTAACGTGTGCCAGTGAGACCACACCAACCTCCGAGGCTTAAATAACCTCTTTTGCTATTGTATAGGATCTCCTCACTGGCTGCATACATCCTTATCACACGCATAGCGGAGGGGGGTCGTGAGTTTCTCTTCTCTCTTGTTTTTCACCCTTTTTTTCCAGGCAGTAAGATGAGAAGCATGAAGAAATCTGAATGACAAGACTAGAGCCAGGAAAAAAGTTTGCACCAGCGCCGACATCTGCATCCAAATCTGGTGCTCTACAAATTCCCCCAGCCCTGTGCCATTCACCTGGCTGGGCTGGCATCCTGCACGGGACACTCCGCCCCTACCCAAAGACATCTGCATGAGCAGAGCAGCCACACACACAAAAGGGAAAGGTCCCCATCCTGCTGAGGACCAGATTACTAGATGTCTCACAACTGAGGATCCGCTTCCCGTGCTGTTTATTTTTCAAGCTATTATCTTTTGTGATGTGCAAAATGTGTAATGTGCCTGCTGACAGCACTGGCTTTGCAGTGAAGGGTATTTAAAAGTCTATAGGTGGATTGGAAAAAGACCTGCTTTGTATTAAAAGGATGAAGTTCATTCAGCTGAGCTCAGTCTGAACTACTTGAGCAGGAGGAGGACAAGGGCTCCTTCACTATCTACACCCATACAAGCTCAGCCTTTGTGATCATTTTTGTAATATCAGTGAACTTTCATTGCTGAAAAAAAATATGGTGTTTTCTAATGTAAAGTGGCAATTTTCTTCCATTTTGGAAATGCTGAAATGGGATGTGTCTTTCATTCTTTCCCACAGTTAAATTTGTCATCATATTTCTTGTAAAAATTGACTTATTTATGGAAGCTTTTACTGCAAAGAATTTCAGTTTCATTAAAGCAGTTTTCTGATAAGGAAGCAGATAATCAGAGAATCCCTGACCTTACCTAGTTATATCTCATCTTCTCTCATTAGTACAGAGGAGCTTTTCTGACACAGTCTGCTGTTTGCAGAAGCAGAAGGGCTGGATTTCTGTGTTAACCATAATCCTGGACCAGGCACATCGGGAAGTCGATGACTAGTCAGGGAGACAGAACCCCAGCCCAGAACAGGCAGGAAGCAAATGAGAAATTTGGCTTCTTTCACCCGGACTTTCCTTTGCTGGTAGAGTTGGCAGCATCACTTTTCTCATTTCGCAGTGGCTAGCATGAGGCTTTTTGATCCCTGGGGGAACAAATGTCACCCCTTTCAAGCCTGTGGTTTGAAAGAGCCTGCAACTGCAAAAAGAAAATTAAAAAAGAGTACAAGACTTCATCTGGCTGTGACGCAAACTCAAACCAAGTCACTAATGCTTTGTAGTTTTTATCAGCAACAGTGACTTTGGCCACAGCCATATGAAATGCAATCCACAAGCACTGAAACCCAGTGAGGGTATTACTAGTGTACTTTCTTCATAGAAGTCCTGGAATATGCCGAGGCACAAATGTTCTGCCTCCTAATACTGCCCTTAAGTATCCACAACAGTGCCTTCTCTTATCGCTTTCCCTAGGACCATTCCTAAAGCCAGAAGTCTGGAAAAGGAGAGAAACAAAATTGAGGAACCAACTGAACGCAGAAGACAACCCGTGAATGGCTGTGAGGGAGGCGAGGGAGGCAGAGGCTCAAATCTCAGGACTTACTCTCAGCACTGAAGCCTACTCTGTGTTGGCTCATGCTGAAAGGGACTATTCTGTGTAGTTTTGCAGTGAGGACTCGGGAGTGTTGGTGGGGTTTTAGGCTTTTCATCCTGATTTTACACCAGTTCTGCCATTTCCAGACTGGCTGATTTGTGGCAGAATCCCCAGCGACCATGTAGAACTATGTCTCTTCCCCCACCTTCACTTGCTCCTGAGGCCAGCTCTTAGCTAACTCACCTGAAAGATTATTTATTTGGCAGTAAAAGCCACAAATAAAACACAGCTGCCTAATGAAGACAGGTTGGTATGTCTGGCCCATTTTTAATTTTAATGTTCCATGTAATCTCCATTCTGGTCTATGGACTTGTCAGTGGTTTTACAACTTCTGATTATACGAGTGCAGTAGCCAGAGACAGCTCAGTGGAAGAGCTGGGAGAGCGGCATTAACAACTGCCTCCGGGGAATCCAGCCAAAGGAGCCAAGGATTTGTCTACACCGTCATTGCAATGACAGAAAGCAGAGGCTGAGCAAACACTCTGTTGTGGTGTCCTTTTCACAACCTACCCATCTACTTATTTATAGGTAGTCAAGTAGCTCTGGACCTAAAACACAAGGAAAGAGGACACTTCTGCTTCACCATCCATGGGGAGAGAGAGGGACACTTTACCGTGATTTACAGAAGGGCAACTGTTACAGAAGTAGAGGGGGTGCTGGGTATTTGCCCAGGGGTACAGGGCAGAGGAGTAGCAGCAGACCTTAGTGTCAAACCTGTCGCCAAAAGTTTGCAATCTCAGCTTATCCACGATTGCCTGATTCCCATCCTCACAGCTGTCTCCACCAGTGAAGGGTCCCATCGATAACAAGCGCACCAGCCTCCTCTCCAGAGCACTGTCCTGCCAATAAAGCCCTCCAGACTCATTCACCTTCTACTAGACAGACTTGGTGCTAAACAGCTAACAGATTGGAGAGTAAATGTATTCAGAAGCTAAGGATTTTCTGACAGAAAGATGGATACAGAGAAAGCAGTTTCCTCCCCAGTACGAATAGGGCAAGCATAAAAGGGTGTGCACAGAAAAGGTCAGTGCTGTTCCTGTTCGGAGCTCCATGACCTCAGCCATCCTGCACGGCTTGCTCTCCTGCCTGCAGAAGGCCCAAGTGCTCTGCTTCCATTGTGCCATGAAGGATGCTCTCCTCCACTGCTCGGCCAGCACACCAGCCTTTCTGCTGCCCTGCTGCAGTGGGCAGCTGTCATTCCTCCCAGCAGGGAAGAGAACGCACAAAGGAATGCCTGCAGAGCACAGAGGCTGTCGGGGTTAACATCATCCCGGGCTGACGGAGCTGGGTGCTCTCACAGCTGGAGACTTGGAAAGGAAATAGGAGCTTGGCTCCATGGACAGTTTTGCCAGCCTGGGAAAAGGGCTGGAGCAGTCGGCAGAGCAGCACATGGAACTCCATTACTCTCCTGGATGCTGTGATGGTTGGCAGGAGCAGTCTGAGCCCTGAAAGGTTTGCATTCCTCATAGCCAAGGCAGGAAGAACTCCAGCTTTTTATGGATAGGAGAATTGGGACTGGAAGGAATTATACAATTGACTTACAGGGAGTATATGGAGGATCTCGGAGTTTTATCCCGGAGTTTTATCCATGTACCCCATCACTTTGCCCCTCCCAGGCTCAGAATAAGGTTTAATCAAAACTCATCTTTTTCCTTTACAATGGTGTAAATCAGGAGTGACTCCCCTGGAAGTATCCTGTCCTTACCTGCTCAGCAGCCTGCTATAAGGTGGTGAGCTGTGGGACTGCACTCATAGCCTGACCTCACAGGCAGGCATGAGTTGGGAAGGTGTCCAGAGAAGACACTTTAAACCCTTCAGCCTCCCAGCCCTGGGCCTGCAGGCTCTTCCCTGATGCTGGGCCCCTTTTATTCCTGGGGAAATCGTACTGCAGTGCAAAGAGTGCTTGGATAAGGTCCACAGGCATACACCCCCAGTGAGAAAGAAGTGGCCTCATTCCCCTGGCTCCTCTCCAGGGACCAGCATGTCAGCCACACAAGATGCTTCTTGCATGAAGTGCAGAAACTGCCACCAGCTGTGGAGCTGGTGAAAACTAGCCCAGCCATCAACAAATCTTTCTCTGGAGACGGCTGACTCAGATGCTGCTCTGCCTCCCAGGCATCTCCTGTCGTGTAGGCCCTGTCACTTCCGTGTCTTAGTATTAGCCAGGAGGGTTTTCTGCCATCTGACTTTGACCTTCTAAGGATGTTCAGCATCTTTCAGCATCTGGCCCATGAGGGATGTGACATGCTTCACAGATGTGCAGGACAGCAGGCTTTGCAGAGCAATAGAGATCTCATTCCTCCTTGTTCACCCTCTCTTTCCAGGGACTGAAGACACACAGCCTGCCTGGCTCCTACAGGTCCCAGCAGGGACTCTGGGGCAACACACAACAGCATACCCGGATCACCATGATTCTTTTCTTGAAGGAAGAAAGTGTCTCACCTTTCCCCTACATGATACTCTCTAATCTTCATGATAATCCTCCCTAAGTCTCCAGTCTTGTCCTGCCCAGGGAGGGGTAGTTTTTGCCCTGCTCCTGCTGCTTTGCAGGACAGAAGCACCTGTCAGGAGGCATCCTGCTGCTGCTGCTACCACTACCCACTGCTCTGCAACCAGACCCCTGGCAGGAATCTCTGTGGTATTATTGGCATTCAAGTACACAGCCTGGTAAAACTCCTGCTGCCCGCAAAGGGGGATGTGCCTCTCTCAGGTGCTGTACCACTGGTTCTGAGTGCTGCTTAGTTCAATCCCTCAACACACTTCTCTGTCTCCATCCACAATGGAAATTCCTGTGCGCTTCATGGGCTCACCAACCCAGGCTGCAGTTTGGCTTTGTACCAGTACCTGAAGCTACCCTGCTGGCTGAGCTTCCCAAGGGGCAAGGAAGAGGCTTGTCTGTCTTTACAGGTAATTAAATTCGGATTAAAACAAGATCCTACTGGAATCCAGCCTGGGGGAAATTGTAAAGGGCTTGCTGGAGGTGAGGCTCTACAACCAGAGCCAGGCAGTGCAGTGCCTTTTCTCTGTCCCCTGAAGGTTTTCCCAGCTATAAATGCTATAAATGAGGCATCAATGGGCAAACTGGTCTGGGCCCATGCCCTCCTTGGTAAATTGCCTTGAGATGCACCAGTGAAGAGTACAGGCTGCTCACCCCCTGCAAAGCATAACCCCCCATTCCACTGCTGCCTTGCACACCTTTCTGTTACCATCTCCTCCCCCAGCCTGCTGGGCATTTTCCACGGTGTGAGTGCTTGTGACCAAGCAGATGTCAGGGCTCCCGTTCCCCGCTGGATTCCCACAGCACACCCGCCCATGCGCTTCCTCTGCATAATGGGCCTGAAAACACAGAACCAATATGCAAATCTGACATTTGATTTGGACATGAGAGTTTAATGAGGCTGTGGAGATTCCTGCCACTAGCAGCCTCCACATCCTGCAACCTGCAGTCACATTCCTTTAATTGAACATATCCCCACTACACATGTATGAATGCACACTCACGCGCACGTGCTCTCCAACACAATCCACCCTTCCAACTCCCTGCTCTCCGTGCCTCCTATCAAGCTCCTGGGGCCACAGGGCAAAATGGGGATTGTGGCTCTGCAGTACCCACAGCTGATCTTTCCAAAAGCATCTCAGTTCAGAGCAGATGCACATTTTCCCACTTCAATTTTTGGACCTCTTTTAAGATGGTGCTTTGGTTTGGTGCACTTCATTCTGCTGCAGGGCAGGCAGAGCCTATTTACTCTGAGCCGAAGGACTGGGGCCATACAGTTCACGAGCTACTGTGCTATCTTGCTCTTGAAGAAATGGATGATGTACCAGGAACTGGCTCTGCTGAGAGCTGGGGTGATGAGGATAGGACACAAATCACACCTTGCAAGGCCTCCCCTCTCATCCCAGAAGACTTGCAAAGCATTTCCCTGTCAGAAGAAACACTTCAATCAGGGAGAATATATCCCATCCACTAGCCCCAGTGTCAAAGGTACCTTGCTGTAGGGATCAGGATCAGCTCTTTCTCTTTACTAGCTCCATACCAGCCTCTTCCCTGAGCACTCGTCTGAGCAAAGGCAGCATGGTCATCCCTAGAGTCCCCTTTTTGCCCTCCTCTACCAGGTGGGAAAGAAGGCAGAACACATCCTCCCTGATCCATGGGCTCACTTTGACGTGAGAGGAACCCTGGAAACTAGAGCTGAACTGTAACAAATTGAACCACAATTAATCTGCCTCCTTTACTGCAACAGCCTGAGACCAGTGTAGAGCCCCAAATACAACATGCATAGGATACATTTGTCCTGAAGAAGGCAATCAGCAATGAGCTATCAGGCCCTCTGAAGAATTCTTAAAAATCCCAGTGAAGAAGAAAACAAATAATCAAATAACAAAGCCCAAGCAAGACCCAGGAACTCCGACATCCAGCAAGGCGATACTCTTTTGTGCCACCTGCCTGAATGCAAAGGCTTCCACCAGCTCCCAGCACAGAAACTTCACAGTCTTTTTATTTGAAGAGGATTATGGAGCTGCCATTCAGTAAATGAAGTGCCACTCCAAACGGCTGCACTGTGGCCTGCCCCTTATTCAGACAGAGCGCCTTGCTGGGGCCGCAGAATCTGCAAGCAAAGGCTGCTCCTGGCCTTGGAGCTCTGCAGAGCTAAGTAATGCCTGAGAGTGCATGCACAGGAGCCAAGAGAGGGGTGAAGAAGCAGGAGGAGAGCTTCTTTTCATCGTTTCTGCTGCTCCTCTGACAGGTACAGCCAGGGTTTTCTTGTTCAGCAGCCTTCTTCCCTCCCAGGTTGCAGCCACAGCACTGAACCACTCCTTTGGCAACTGAAATAAAGGTGCTGTTTTCTGTGCTTTCCTGGGAGAGGGCAGAAGAACAGAAGAATACAGGTCACTCCCCTTCCCTGCTTAAAAAAAAAGTTGCTCCCAGACCCCTTACTGCTGCAGTAACCATGGCACACTCTGCACAGGGCTGATTATCCAGCATCACAAAAGACAAAGAAAGGGAGATGCAAGCCCCAGCTCTAAGCATGCCACATTTAATTGTCAGGGAATATGAGCTGGGGAGATGCTGTGCAGATGGTGAAGAGAGGGAGACCCAGTCTGGGGCTGGAAGCGGGGAGTGTGAGCTAGGCCAGGGCAGGAGACCAGTGGGAAGACACAGGTACATGGGACATGAGCTGTCTTCAGCACGAGCAGGCTCTGGGATGAAATATTAATGCCAACATCCTGAGAAGGCAGCAAGCAGCAGTGTCTGCGCCACTTGGCCATGAATAAAAGATGGTCCTGAAAATGGGGAAGAGCAGCAAATTAATTAATCGAAGCAAAAGTCTCTCCACTCTCATTAACGAACAAGCCTAGAATCCTCCCACATGCAGCTCATCTTGGGGAACATGCAGGGGCACAGAGAGAAGGACAGCAGATGCAGGGTCTTCTCCCAGTGACCCAGGGTCTCCCACCACCCAGCAGTGCCTTTAAGCTTAAGTTCAGGTCCTGGTTCAGCTCTATCATATCTAGCCTGCCAGCTTTCAGAGCTAAGACTCTGCGAGCTCGGACTCCTCACCTGTGCTCTGACTCCCTGAGGTTTTAACTCCAACCCCATGCAGGCTCCTTCTTGAATCGCCGTCTCTGCAGTGACCCTGAAATATGGCCATCGTTTCCTTTTCACTCCACCCCTTCCTTCCCCTGGCCAAACTCCCCGAGATCAAGACCACAGGACTCCTGGACCCCAGAACCCCCCCAAGGATGAATGGCTGGTCAAGGAGGAATGGGAAGGAGCTAAAACAGGGCCAGAGAAGGGGTGAGGTGGGAGCTGCAGCTGGGGGCCTGGCCCAAACACCCAAAGTGGCTGGCAGGAGAAGGCAGGGGTGCCACAAAGCTGCTGTTGTCACCCCAAGCAGGAGCCAACACACTGCACCAAGAGGCACTGAAAGAAGGCAGTGGATTCCTAACCCTCCACTCCAAGAGCTGCAGAGGCTGAAATAGCCCAGCTCTGAGCCAAACCTGGGGCCCAGCCAGCAGCTCCCAGGAGAGATAGAGGGAGGATGGGATCCTCTCCTGGGGACAGGTGCTGGGGCAGGGCTCAGAGCTGCATCTGCCTGCGAGAGAAGACAATCCAGTTTCTCTTCATTCAGAGCTGGGAATTTTCTGCGTGCTGCCCAGCCCAGGGCTAATCCTTTATGCCATGCTGGTTGACTGGAAACAGAGCAGTGGGGGCTGCTGCAGATGGAGAGCCACTCGGCACCAAGAGACTGATCTCTTCTTCTGAAGCTTTGCCCATAAATTATAGATTTTAAGCAATGTTTGTTTAAAATATTCAGCTTGCCACTTAAAAAAGAATACTCATACACACCAGGAATGGGGAGAAGGACGGGGGCTAGGGTCTGCATTCCCACTGGANGCTATGATTAAAAATTCAGCTAACATGGCCAAGGGCCAAGTCTGTAAAAGGTGAGATGCAGGGAGCAGTAGCCGAGGTGTTTCTCATCAATGAAAAATGCTCCTCTTCATCTCTGCTCTGGGCGCACCCCAGCCCTGCCAGTCACCAGAGCCTATATTGCCGCCTGACGGTGAAGAAGAGGCAGGGCCCCGCTGCAGTATAAAGGGATTTCTCCTCTAGGTTGCAGCACTTCCCCGGCTAAGCCAGGCTCTCACTGTATTCCGGGATGGATTTCACATGGAAGAGACTGCAGATAGCATTGGTAAAGAGAGACGACCTCACAGGAGATGACTAAAGGCACACCTCAGCTTTTCCTGCCCCAAGCAGCTCACTCACATACTCGGGTACGTCTTGCAGCAGGTACAGGTAGCAGACACTCAGTTGCAGAGGGATGTTTGGGAAGGCACAGATGAACCAAGGTCTGGACCATGCCCAGAGGAGAAAGACCAAGTTCACCTTTAATAAAAGAAATCCAGGCCAGGATCAGACAGAACTAGCGGAAAGGGCTGCAGCCCACAGGGGCTTAAATTTGGCTCCCCTCCTGCCTGTCCCCCTGCCAGGCAATGTCACCTGCTGACCAGCCACCACCTGTTTGCCAGCAAATTGCAAAAAGCCGTGGTTGGCCCATGTCTCCCAGGGGTAACCAGGGGTGTTCTGGCTGGAACATTTTTTCCAGTAGCCAGCTCTGACCTGCTCAGTCCCAAAACAGGGAGTCACGACTCCCGGTTTCCCCACAAATCCATGGATAAGGCCAAGGAAAGCCTGATGCTGAATAAAAGCCTACTGGACACTTTCAGAGATTGAAAGGAAAGGCATGAAAAATGCTCAGAAGATCAAAGAGTCAACAAGCACCTGCTGATCATTTTTACTAGACTGTGTTCCTTGTGCCAGTGGCTGTCTCCAGGTATGCCCAGCACCGCAGCCAGGCCAGGGCTACGTACACACAAGGAACATGAACACTAGCCCTGCTGCTGCAGCCTGTGTGGCCACCAGCTGAGGTTGGGGTCCTCTTGGCTTCTCAGTGCTGGTTGCCTCCCCACCTAACACCCCCTGGCCAAGCCTGAGCCCAGCTCCTCTCCATGACCCCAGCAGGGACATGTATCTTGCCACCCCTCCCAGGAGACAGTGACCATTCTGGCAAGCTCCGCACTCTATTTTTAATAAATTAGCCCTGAACTCCATTTGTGTGGATAAATATAGCACCAATCACTCTGCCAAGCCGTTTTTCTCTTGGTTAACACATTCATCCAAGCTGCTCTATTTGTCTTTCCTCCACAGACTCATATTCTTCTGGATTCATTTTGTCAAACAAATTGCACAAGCTAGACTGCCCATTTACCCAGTGCTGTTTGATTATAGGGGTTATTTATGAAACAGCAAGACATATGGCATTAAGCTTCTTAATAATAATAATAATGAGAGAAGGGAAGGGGGGAAAGCACTAGAAGAGAGGAGGGGGAAAATGTTTTTTTATTACAGACAAAAGCTCCTGCCACGGGTGATAAATTCCAGACACTTTTTCCAGTTGCTCTTGTGCTGCTGGCATGATGAATGGCACAGGCACAAGCACACAGCTCAGAAGCAGGAGACTGGCCGTAGGCTGCAAGGAAAGGAGGGAAATGCTGGAGAATACACACGTGAAGGTATTCAGGGGCCACTGCCCGGCAGTCACCAGGCAGCTCACTTCCCAGGAGGGCTAACACTGGTTGAGGTGATATGGATGAGACCCAGCCCTGCCTACCATCAGCACCCATGCGCAGAGTCCCTTGGAGGCAGTGAGGACAGGTGACATGATCACCCAGCACCTCACCAGTCCCCTGCTGCCATGATCAAGTGATTACTGGGGAATCCTGTAATCCTTAGAGAGCAAGTCATTCTCTGACTCTGTGGTGGCAACGCAGAGCCTGAAGAAAGAACATAGCACAGAGAAGAGAAAGCCTCAAATCACTTACCACTGAGCACTTATATCTTGTAAAAACTGCATTTAGAGCCCAGCCAGAATCTAGACCATGTCATGTCTTTCTCCTGCACTGTTCCCATGCTAAATAGCCTCCATATATGCAGCTAGATTTTCTACTGCAGCCTNCCCTCCGGCACACAGCTCAGGCTCAGCAAAGGTCTCTAGGAGCAAGAACCTCTGCTTTTTGCACCTCACATCGCAGCGTGGAGGTGATCCCACAGGCTTCCCTTTGAGCCTGTAGGGCAGTGTTGTGTTTGCAAAGTCAGAGCNGTCCCCCTGCCAGGCAATGTCACCTGCTGACCAGCCACCACCTGTTTGCCAGCAAATTGCAAAAAGCCGTGGTTGGCCCATGTCTCCCAGGGGTAACCAGGGGTGTTCTGGCTGGAACATTTTTTCCAGTAGCCAGCTCTGACCTGCTCAGTCCCAAAACAGGGAGTCACGACTCCCGGTTTCCCCACAAATCCATGGATAAGGCCAAGGAAAGCCTGATGCTGAATAAAAGCCTACTGGACACTTTCAGAGATTGAAAGGAAAGGCATGAAAAATGCTCAGAAGATCAAAGAGTCAACAAGCACCTGCTGATCATTTTTACTAGACTGTGTTCCTTGTGCCAGTGGCTGTCTCCAGGTATGCCCAGCACCGCAGCCAGGCCAGGGCTACGTACACACAAGGAACATGAACACTAGCCCTGCTGCTGCAGCCTGTGTGGCCACCAGCTGAGGTTGGGGTCCTCTTGGCTTCTCAGTGCTGGTTGCCTCCCCACCTAACACCCCCTGGCCAAGCCTGAGCCCAGCTCCTCTCCATGACCCCAGCAGGGACATGTATCTTGCCACCCCTCCCAGGAGACAGTGACCATTCTGGCAAGCTCCGCACTCTATTTTTAATAAATTAGCCCTGAACTCCATTTGTGTGGATAAATATAGCACCAATCACTCTGCCAAGCCGTTTTTCTCTTGGTTAACACATTCATCCAAGCTGCTCTATTTGTCTTTCCTCCACAGACTCATATTCTTCTGGATTCATTTTGTCAAACAAATTGCACAAGCTAGACTGCCCATTTACCCAGTGCTGTTTGATTATAGGGGTTATTTATGAAACAGCAAGACATATGGCATTAAGCTTCTTAATAATAATAATAATGAGAGAAGGGAAGGGGGGAAAGCACTAGAAGAGAGGAGGGGGAAAATGTTTTTTTATTACAGACAAAAGCTCCTGCCACGGGTGATAAATTCCAGACACTTTTTCCAGTTGCTCTTGTGCTGCTGGCATGATGAATGGCACAGGCACAAGCACACAGCTCAGAAGCAGGAGACTGGCCGTAGGCTGCAAGGAAAGGAGGGAAATGCTGGAGAATACACACGTGAAGGTATTCAGGGGCCACTGCCCGGCAGTCACCAGGCAGCTCACTTCCCAGGAGGGCTAACACTGGTTGAGGTGATATGGATGAGACCCAGCCCTGCCTACCATCAGCACCCATGCGCAGAGTCCCTTGGAGGCAGTGAGGACAGGTGATATGATCACCCAGCACCTCACCAGTCCCCTGCTGCCATGATCAAGTGATTACTGGGGAATCCTGTGCTTAGAGAGCAAGTCATTCTCTGACTCTGTGGTGGCAACGCAGAGCCTGAAGAAAGAACATAGCACAGAGAAGAGAAAGCCTCAAATCACTTACCACTGAGCACTTATATCTTGTAAAAACTGCATTTAGAGCCCAGCCAGAATCTAGACCATGTCATGTCTTTCTCCTGCACTGTTCCCATGCTAAATAGCCTCCATATATGCAGCTAGTTTTTNGCTTAGAGAGCAAGTCATTCTCTGACTCTGTGGTGGCAACGCAGAGCCTGAAGAAAGAACATAGCACAGAGAAGAGAAAGCCTCAAATCACTTACCACTGAGCACTTATATCTTGTAAAAACTGCATTTAGAGCCCAGCCAGAATCTAGACCATGTCATGTCTTTCTCCTGCACTGTTCCCATGCTAAATAGCCTCCATATATGCAGCTAGATTTTCTACTGCAGCCTGTATCATTTCCAGGTGGTGCTCACACTACACAAGATAGCTAATTTCTGCATAACTAAGCTGGTTTCAAACCTGTTTCCTCTTCTTCTCTCTGATTTAGTCACTTATTCCTGACAAGTCTGGGACCATTCCGCTCACCACAAGTAGAGCTCAGTCAGGTCTCTGAACTTGTCCCCTTCTGACCTGGCCATCCTGGCTTTAATGAGGTCTTACTGCAATTCAATCAAAACTTCTTTCAAAGGAAGATGCTTGATTAAGGGCCTGAGAGACCTTGAAAGTAAAGTCACTACTGCAAGAGGAAGGTAATTAACTTTTTTTAATCATTGGGCACTGATCTCAAGGTTTAGAGAACAGTCAGCAGCAAACTCACTCCCACAGACACACCGTGGAGCCCTGCCACAGCACTGGAGACCCCAGGGAGGGTGCTGGGAACAGGACTCGGTACACACCAGCCTGCAGAGCTGCTGCATCATCTCATCCTTCTCCCAGGTGGGAGCAGTCTGGGCCATTCCCCTGGGGCAGAAGCACCTTGTACTTTTCCTCCTTACCTCTGACATAAAAAAAGCTCCTGGTCTTCCCCAACAAAGGAAAACACACCAAACTTGCAATCAGGACAGCATTAGCCTCTGGAGATAATTCCTTAACAGCCCAGACTCCCTGCACTGTCTTACAGGGAAGACCCTAGCAAGAGGATAAACAAGCTCAGACACCAGGACTAAAGGCTTTCCCCTGGCAAATGCAAATGGTTCTGCAGTACTAGCCTCTGCTCCTGCTTTCTTGTTCATCAGCTGGCACAGATCTGGGGATGCCAGGCAGGCTGAGTTAATCAGGCCTCGTTTGCGATTACAATGAACTCTTGCTTTTCACAGCCTGCATCCTAAACCTGCTTTCTAATTCCCCAAGGGAGAGGGATTTACACTTTCAATTTTATGTCTAGTTAGTTAATGGTCCATTACTGTCAAAAGGATCAGTAGCTAGAAGTTAAATCCTACAGGATTTACGATAAGGGAGAACCAAAGGCTGCAGAAGAAAACATGCCAGATAGAGGGCACAGGGAACACAGAAGGGTGTTTGCAGATCCTCAGAGCTGTGACACTGGTGTCTGGACACAGGCCTGTGACAGCTCTAGAACCAAGTCCTCTGGCAACCTCAAGCCTGCAGAAGACAGTGCGACCTTACTTGAGCACAGTTTGTTAGAGACTCTGTTTCCCTACTGCTAGAACTAGAGTGCTAGCACTCCAATACTGCTGGAAACTAGAAAGGCTGAGAAAGGTAATGCCATAGTAAGCATACAGTACAAAATAGATTTTAATGGGAGCTCCAGAGTTCTAGCTACTTCTCAGCCAGGATTCTGCTTGTTCCCAACATGGTTCCTCCTTAGTCTCCCTCTTGGAAAGATACAGAACTTGACTATAGTATACCCAGCCCTCACCTTCCCAAAGTGTTTTTCACCCGCCTCTTGAGGGGCCTCTTGAGGGGGAAGTCAGGTCCTGTTTTTCCCATCCTACAAAAGTTTGCTTGGGCTTTTGCCACTACCCAGAGCTGAGCTAACACTGCAAACTGTGAAGGATTTGGCTCCTGAGCCACTGGCCAGTATTACTGAGTAACCTTGAAAGCTACTGCATTTCCACACTCCAGCATCACTTAGGTGAAGGTAGGGCATCGCAACCCGTTAAACTGCAGGAGATATCAGGTGACCAACACATTGTTAAGTTCTGCCCTACCTTCTGTTAACACCACTCAGAGAAGGATTCCAGGCTCTGCTCTGGGTAGAAAATTATGCAGCCCCCTGTGAAGCAGGACAGCGAAGCAGTCCTTGGTGCAGACAACCCGAGGCTCAGAGTGAAATGGATGCTTTGGCAGGACTGGAGTGGGTTTGCCTTGTTCATGTTGAATTCCTCCCCCATTCCCACCAAGATACATTCACTGAAAGGTCTCCAATTCCTTAGCAAGATAAAGGCTCCTATGAAGTATACACAAGGCTGCCAATAGCCAAAAATGTCCGTCTGCTTCTGATCCCGTCCCCTGAGATGCATGGTGTTGCTGCTGTCAGAGCAGAAGTATTAAAGCAGCTACACTGAAAGGTCTGTCAATATTACAGAGCTTGCTGTGCAGGCGTTTATAACCTGCCCATGAAAGCTGAAGCAGGGCAAACAAGGTCCCCATAGCCTCAAGCAGGGAAGCATTATTTTCTTTTTATTTTGCAAACAAGGAAACAATTTTATTTTTCTGCTGTCTGAAGTTATTCTGAGTTGTAAATGGTGCCAAAGAGACAGTTTGGGAAACAGAAAAACGTTTAAATAGTCAAAGAACTGTTACTGATCGAGGTTAGCAAGACACTGGAAATTATTTGATAGCTCACAGTGGCTTAAGCTGCAACCAGACAGGCAGCACAACACAATTCTGAGGTCTACAGCCATCAAAGCAGGTTCAGGGTCCTTCCACAGCCTGATCCATACTTGCAAAATAAGGCTACATTAGACCTGGAAAGGCAATCCAGCAGAACTCCCAAATCTAAGCCTCGCACTCCCTCACCACCAAACACAGGGCAGAGAAGGTGCACTTGAACACTGTTCCAGCAACGCTACAACTCTCTCCCTGCCAGTACTTCCTACTAAAGTCTGCCTTGCCCTCTTGATACAGGTACACAGCTTTGTGGAACCCATTGCATACACCATACACATCACTGCCAGCATTCAAAAGCTGTACAGCTGTTACTTTTAACCATTTCACCTAGTAAGTTTCCAGAGCACCAGCATTTTTTAACCTTCTTCTTACTTCCCCTTTCTGCACAGCTAAAAGCACTGCTCCCTACTGAAACCTGTGCTTCTTTACTACAGCCCTGCCTCAGTAATTTAGACCCGCTAGCACATACAAACAACGTAGCTCATGTAGACAAAACCAGAGGGAAAAACAGCAGCACTCCACTGGTTTCCACAAATACACTCCAGCAAAAAGGCAATGCTACCCTCTGGTGCTTCCTAGCAGGATAACCAGTTTGCCCACTACTCACCAGAACTAACGCAGGAGCTGCAAACCAGGGATGCTAACATCATGCTGCATCCCCCACACCCCACCACACAGCCCAACTTAAACTGTATCAGGCAGTTTTAACACTAAGAGAGCCATAGCACCCTAAAATGCTACACTAGAAAAATATAATCAATAACACTAAACAACTCACCCCCTCGCCCTGATAACACAGACCATCTTTGCCATGGAAAGCCATTAAATACACGCAGCAAAGGGCTGTGCTCACACTCACCTGTGCAGGCCAGGGCGCTGTTTTCTCTCTCACACACACACAGCCCTGCCTTGTTAAAGCTGTTTCTGACTCAGCTGCTCTCAGTGTAAATTCACTCCTATCTCTACAGCGAGAACAATTAATATAGTACTAAGGGGAATAGAAGAATAAGATAGCTCTGTCAGATGATTGCTTTGCATGAGGAGGACACATGGAAACTTCAGGAAAGTCTTTGCTGGCGCTTCACACTTGATTAATTCATATTTACAAGGCTTTGCTTCATTTGAATTAAGCTTTTTGTGATTTATTTCTAATATATTTTCAGAAATGTAGCCCTGGCCTGCCAGTACACACAGGAATTGCATTAAAATAGGCTGTGGGTTGGTTCCCAGCATTTATTTACTATTCTTGTAGTAAATAGCAGATTACATTGTTTGTGGTGCTTAATAAATCCTCTTTTTGTTAAGTGTCTGTTTCTAAGCAGAGCCCTCCCCTGTGTCTGTGTGCACACATGATTATAGTGGCAATCTTTTTCTCTGACAGTATGTGTTTTTCGTCTGATTCTTTCCCTGTCTTTCTCATTTTGCCCATCTCTGGCCCTGCCTCCCATTTTTTAACAACTGAGCTTTCCATTTTCCCTTAGGTTGCAAATAACTTATTCTTCGGGGAGTTTTTGAGTTTAGTAATATGTGGCCTCAGAAATACCTGTAAGCACTTCCTTCCAGTTAAGAAACAGCAAGAAAGAAAAGGAATCTCATTGAGTAAGATGCACAGACACATGCATATTTCCCCTGGGTAACAGCTGCATAGATTCCAATGACATGTATTTTGACGAATACACTTTCTCTACTATTTCCTAGCCCTAGCCTAGATTGTTGTTATGATTCTAAACACTGCTTTTTGGAGTATCTTGCCCAACACATCAGAGACAGGCAACATTTGAAAAAAAAAATTACGAAGTAAAAAAAAATAATTTATCCTATGGAAAGAGTAAAATGACGCTTCACGTAAGATGACTGGCTTACCACAAACACCCTCCACTGCTTGCAAAGTAAAGAACTATGTAAATAAACATAGTAAATGCAGTCAGGTGATTGACTTTATCCTTGCAACAAATAGCTGAGAGACATACTTGTTCCAAAGGTTTCAAAGACAGCATGTGAACTTAAACAGCAATTTCTTTCTGTTTATTAATTTCATGTTTGTAATTTTACTGTATAAGATTTATAATATCATATTTTATTATCTTGTTTCAGGACTTCTAATATCTCAGAAGGCTTAGTTTTAGCAATCTAGGACAACAGTGTGATACTCAAACTGGACAGTGTTTTGGATCCAGGAATTTCAAGGCAATGAAAAGTACAAATCCAGTTGCAGGAAGAGGAAGGACGTGAGCTTGAGAAGCAGAGCTAGAAAGAGACAGCATAAATCTCTTTTTTTCCTACATTTTTTCCTACTACTGTACAGGAAGGGGAACTTTTTGATAAGCTGTTTTTTAAAAAACACCAAGGAAACCACTGAAAAATATCAGTTAACTTCCTGGCCATATATTGTACAGAGAGGTATTTTCATGTGTAAAGGGCTTAAAATATTTTGCTTAAAATTCAACTCCAGAATCATATAAATGCAAGAGTTAATGGATTTGCCCAAGAAAGCAGTCTGAGCTACACCTGTGTGCTGCTAATTGCCCCTCCGGTGCTGCCAATAAGGGCTCCTGCCCCCAGTGCAGCTGGGATCCCTATAAGTAGCTTCCCAGAGATGGGCAAAGGCTCTTGCTTGTGCTGCAGTTTGGTGTGAGGGAGCTGAGAGGTGCTGGAGGGGACCTCTGAACGTTCAGGATTAAAGCTTTAAAGAAAAACAGGCAGATACAGGTATTTGGCTGGAAGATGGGTGTAAATGTTTTCACAAGTAGTAAGAGTTCCTAACATTTTTTGGGCATTGTGGACTTCATAAATGAGCTTGAATTTTATTTTTGTGCTTACTGAGGGTGGGTAGTATATTTAAGGGGTTTTTTTAAGTGCTGACTAAACAATTAGGATGTTGAGGGAGGACTAGTGAGGCTGGGTGGCCTTGGGGGAGCTGTGTCTGAGCAAGAAAGTCAAGTAGCCTGTGGAAGGGGTACAAAGGGATGGGCTCCAGGATGACTTTAGTCTGGGTGGTGGTGTGCCTTTTGTTGAAAAACAGACCATTGAGTTTCTATTAGTAGCTTGCTTTGGCCTTTTTTTAGGCTAATTGCCGGCATGCTTATTTTGGCTTTAACAATTGTGTACCTTTCCCAAGTGGTTTAACCCTGGATGTGCATGGAGGCTGAGCTGCCTCTCTTCCTGGGGACTCTCTGTTGGGTGTTGGGGCTGTGCCTGTGTTACCCCTTCGTGAGGAGCACAAAAGCTGTAAAGGGTCTCAGGGGGCCAGGCAGGAGCTTTCTGGGCACCCTGCCTGGCCAAAGGCCTCTTCAATGGCTACAGGCCTCTCTCCTGTAGCTTGCTGGACACAAAATAATGCCACAAAAAGCCTAGAAAAACAACTGGAGGAAGAAGGCTGCTCTGCTAGATCTGGCATTGTTTGTCACTGCTGGTATCTGCATATGGCTTGTTACAAAACTGTCCCCTGCATTGAGACTGTTCTCTTCCAACAAAATTTCTAGTACCTTTTCAGAGTACAGCAGTAGCAGACTGCTATTTTGCATCAGTTAATACTGGATCCATGTGTTGGTGGATCACCTGGCAATGAAGGTGTTACCCAGACCAATACACAAACAGATTTTAGTTCCATTTGCTGGTACATGCGGAGTTGCTTGTGCTGGTTGTGTCAGCTGCAGGAGTGCAGATGATAGCCCATCTGGCATAAGCCTGCTGGGACAAATCTTTCTCCTTCAAAAAAAATAAAATAAATACTGGAACACACCTGAATCAGCAGAGTGAACTTACACTGATTCAGCATTTCATGTTCGCTAGATCACTCACCACCTCACTTGTGAGGGACACAATCCCTTGCCTACTGTTGTCAGCCTGGTCTTTGAAGCCTTTGTGCTGAGAGAGAGATGAAGTAGGGGGACTCCAGTGCCACCCTGGTATTCAAAGTACACCTATTCAATGCTCAAAGTTTTCCCTTCTGTATAGCTCCCTGAGCCAGCTGAGGGGTATGGCCAGGGGCTAGCCCTGTGGTGTTTGAAAGTCCTGAATAAGGTTTGTAGACAGGGATCACTTGACCCTGATGCTGCTGCTGACCCAAAGTTGCTGGCATTTGTCTGGCAACTTTGCCTGTACCTTAAAATGACTGCAGTAGTTGCCCTGTCAGGTAGGATCCCTGGAACGTTACCCGCAGGGTTGCAGTCTGACCCAGGACTTTGTTTAGAGGAAAATGTATGTTTTCCTGCTGACCATAAGAACCTCTGTGTGGGTGGAAAGAACAGAGACCTAGAAAACTTAGAGGCTTAAAACTGTGTAGGAAACTTGCCATTTTTCCTGAACTTTTATAGCACACTCTGACCACACATTCCAGTGCAAAGCAGCATCCTCCCTTTGGAATGATTACTGGCAGAGGAATGATGCTGTCAAAGCGTTTGTTCTGGGAAAACAGCAGCAGAAATGTGAAAAAGATTAAAACGGATGCATTTGTGCAAAAATCATCTTAAGTGGGTGCATGCACTTGAAAACTCGGGGAAATCGCGTTGGAGCCTGTAATGCTTACTTTGAGTTTAATAAAGAAATAAATAAAGGAAATGAGAGGGCCTATTGTGTTAAGCCTCTGGAGTGGCCTGTGGCCTGCCATGAGCTGGCTGGAGTGAAATGGGGGGGTCCCCTGGGGTCTGGCAAGGAGGAGCTGGTGGAGAGAAGAGGTGCTGGGACCAGCGGGTGGGGGAAGAGGCCTGAGGGACACAAAGAGGGTCATGGGTTCCCTGTGAGTCCCGTGGAAAACACAAAGGGGATCTTGGGTGTCCCGTGTGTCACTGAGGGGGCTGTGAGTGTCCTGAGGGAGCAAAAGGGGGTGGCAGGTGTCCTGTTTGTCACTTAGGGAACTGGGGGTGTCCTGAGGGGACACAAAGGGGACGGTGGGTGCTCCGTGTGTCACTGAGGGGGCTGTGAGTGTCCTGAGGGAACAAAAAGGGGCGGCGGCTGTGCTGTGTGTCCCTGAGGGGGGCTGTGAGTGTCTTGAGGGACAATGGTGATGGTGAGCGCCCCATGTGTCGCTGAGAGTCACCTCAGGACACTGGCAGGTGTCCATTTTGTCGCTGAGAGTCACCAGAGGGATGGAGGGGGCCGCGTCGCCACTTTCCCGCCGTTTTCCCGCCGACGGCGGCGCAGGCGCAGGGCACGGCCACAGGGGGACGCTTCCCGCCATCGGGGCTGTGAGGGCGCTGCCAGAGCCCGCTCCGGCGTCCCGGGCTGAGGGACGGCAGCCAGGGACGGGCTGGAATCCGCGGCTGAGAGCTGGGTCCGCTTTGCTAGGATTGATGTCCTGTGATAATGATGGGGCTGTTAGAGCGTGGAGGGAGGAGGGAGTGTTGGGCAGGTGCCTTAAAGGGCAATACTCGGTTTCGGTGGGGTTTCTGAGGGGAAAAGCTGAGGTAATTCAGAGGGGATGGAGTGGGCTTTACAGGAGGAAAAGGTAAATTGGCTTAAAAGGGACAGAGACGGGACGTTGCTGGGGTGGGGGCCGAAATCTGAACTAATGGAGGTAAGTAGAGGGGACAGGTGACATTTCTGACAGGAAACCTGAGGTAATATACATGAAACAAAGTGGTCTTTTCTTGAGGCATAATTCTGGGGTAGTTTAAAGGAGGAAAAAAAGAGCTTTTCTGAGGAAAAGTCTGATGTAAGTCAGCAGAGGCGTCATTTTTTGACAAAGAGTCTAGGATAATTTAGAGGGATTTGAGGTGACATTTTTACCTGAAGAGATGGGGTAATTTAGAAGGGATAAACGGAGCATTTCTGTAGGAAAATCTGACGGAATGTAAATGTGACAGTGGTGAAGTGTTAGAAGAAATAACCAATATAACTTAGAGAGGACCCACCATATTTTAATGGAAAATCTGAGGTATCTCAGAATGGACAGGGTCAGTGTTAAAAAGGGAAAGGCTTGGGTTTCTTAAGGAGGACACAGATACCATTTTCAAGGGATAAGACTGAGGTAACAGATGACAGGGAAGGTGCCTTCACTTCTCAGAATAATATTGAGGATAGCTAGGATGGCATAAGCGTATTTGAAGGAAACATGAAAGATAGCAGGAGCATTTTTGTGGTAACAGCTATGAAGCTGCAACGTGCTGAAGATAGGAGAAAGGGTGAAGAATTTATTAGGCTGTGTTGAAAGAATATACTCAATTTTTGTAGTTTTTGCTCTTGAAACTAACATGCAGGAGAACTGAGAAAAATCTAATGGACGAGGGGTTTAATGAAAAAAAGAAGTCAATAATAAAAGACATTAAAAAAACAAAAGACAAATGGTGTGTTCCATTAAGTGTACTGAACCCAAGATTCAACAGAAATTCATCAATGGAATATGATGAAAAAGAGAGGAGGAGGATCAACTAGTACTTGATGGTGTGTTCAGTAAGAGGTTTTCTTGCAGTAAATAAGCTGGAGAGTGGGAACAGAGATTTAGAGGAGTGGTACTAGAAGACATAAGAGGGAGTATCCAGGTGTAGTAGTTAGAAATTAGTGTTTCTTGGGCCTAAATGTGTCCTTCTTTCTTGTCAGCCAGCGGAGAAGCAAGAAGAGGCGTC